>BLBF01017150.1:0-31310 GCA_015471245.1 Laticauda colubrina
ATAGATAGATAGATAGATAGATAGATAGATAGATAGATAGATAGATATAAAGATAGATATAAAGATATGACTGTCACCCGTCATTGCAAACCTGTTCATGGAAGAATTTGAATCCAGAGCCCTGGCTAATGCCACCCACAAACCCAAACTATGGCTAAGATACATCGATGACACATTTGTGATTTGGCCCCATGGAAAAGAAAACCTAAACAATTTCCTAACACACCTAAACAACACACACCCCAAAATCAAGTTCACCATGGAAACGGAAATAAACAAACAACTACCATTCCTAGATGTACTAATCTACAAAAGAACAGATGGCACACTGGGACACACAGTATACCAGAAGAAAACACACACCAACCGCTACCTCAATGCCCAATCCCACCACCACCCAGCACAGATAAATTCCGTAGCGAAAACACTAATTACCAGAACCAAACGCCTGGCAGATAAGACACATATAAAGACTGAACTATGCACCCTGACTGAAGTATTGACAGCCAATGGCTTCCACAAAAACAAAATCACCAACTTGATCCACAAAAACACACCAAGACATAACAGAGACCTAGAAGATCAACAGATCTATGGAACAGCTGTCCTGCCCTACATAAGAGGCACCACAGATAAAATCAGTAAGATACTACACAGGCATCACATCAAGACTGCCTTCAAAACAGACAAAAAAATAGCAGCCATCCTGAGGAACCCCAAAGACAAAATTGACCTGGAAAACCAAGGCATATACGAAATTCCCTGTACATCATGCCCGGCCACATACATTGGACAGACCAATAGAAGAATAAGTACCCGCCTAGATGAACACAAAAATGCAGTAAAAAAACTGGAACACACCTCCTCACTAGTCCAACACATGAAAACCACAGGTCACAACATCAACTTCAATGGCACTAAAACCCTGGCCACTATAGAAAACCCCAGCCACAGAATCATCAGAGAAGCCATAGAGATTGAAAAAAGACCTGACAGCATGAATTATCTATTATCTATTAGGAAGCTAAGTTTCATCTGGGTGCCTGGTTGGGGTGTGTTTGAGCTGGAGATATCAGAGGGAGTCTTTTCAAAGAAAAAACAGCTACAAGCTCACATTACTCTGAGAAGCACAAGGCCGAAGACACAGGCCTGAAGATAACGAATGAGATTTCGTCGAAACGTCGCCAAAAACTTCCAATTTTACACGGGACAAAACCCGAATAACTAAAGATACACACACACACACACACATATATATATATATATATAAGTTTTCGCAGGTACTTACATGTGTGCTGTTCAGCTTCCTTCGGGTATTATCCCACGTCATTGTAGTTGTGATTTTAAAGTTGTGGCAACGTTTCAGCAGAATCTCATCTGCCATCATCAATACAGAAGCCTGATGATGGCAGATGAGATTCTGCTGAAACATTGCTACAACTTTAAAAGCACAACTACAATGACGCGGGATAATACCCGAAGGAAGCTGAACAGCATATAGATATAGATATAGATATAGATATAGATATAGATATAGATATAGATATAGATATAGATAGATATTATTTTTTCCTGAGGTTTTCGCAGGTATTTGTATGTGGACCTTTGGTTATTCGGGTTTTCTCCCGCGTAAAATTGGAAGTATCTAGGCAACGTTTCTATGAAGTCTCATTAATCATCTTCAGGCTTGTTTCTTTGGGTCTGTGCTTCTCAGAGTAATGTGAGCTTGCAGCTGCTTCTTCCTTTTAACTGCTAGTGAGTTAGTTGCTGGGGGATTTGAGCTGGTGAGCTGTGATTCTGTTGTTTGGCTTCGCGTTCGTGGTCATTCCACATCTTCATGGTGGGTGTCAGTTCACTTCTTGTATGGGTCTGAGGGGTTTGAAGCGGGTAGTGGTGCAGTTGCGGTACGGCTTCTGGTCCATGGTCATGTCTCATCTTCTGTGTGAGTGTGAGTCTTTTTTCTATGTGGAAGTGTGGTGGTAGCATCTTGTGTGGCACTCGTGGGTGTGGGTCTGGTGTCATTCTTCATGTTAGGTACTCGTTTATTAATGAGGGCGGGTTTCCAAATGGTTGGTAGGCGGGAGGTATCATCTCGTTTATTCATGCTGTGTGGGCATTTTTCTATCTCTATGGCTTCTCTGAATCACCATGAAGATGTAGCACGACCACGAACACGAAGCCAAACAACAGGATCACAGTTCACCAGCTCATATCCCCCAGCAACTAAGACTAACCTGAGCACAACCAAGCCCCCACCTGAACAGAACACACCCCCAGCCAATCAGAACACAGCCAACCCCCCTACCAATCAGAACACAGCCAAATCCCCAACCAATGAGAACATCCCCCCACCCAATCAGAACACAGCCAAGCCCTCACCCAATCAAGTCACACCCCCGCTAGCAGTTAAAAGGAAGAAGCAGCTGCAAGCTCACATTACTCTGAGAAGCACAGAGCTGAAGAAACAAGCCTGAAGATGATGAATGAGACTTGGAGAGAGAAGGCGGAGAGCCTGGGCTACACTTTGGAGGTCCTCCTCGGCTAGTGGAAGCACATGCACACCTGGTATGGGAAGCTGAACCTCAAGAAATCTGGCCAGGCCACGGTCAAGCTGACGGAAAGAGAAACCGAGGTGATGGCCAAGTGCAGCTTCTTGGAGGGTGAGATCTGCCACCGAGGAGCAGCCCCTCTCACAACCCTCTCTCTCAGCCTGCTGATAGCCAGTCCTCTTCTGGCAAAGAGTCAGCTCCTGTGTCCAGGCAGGTGTCTGTGGAGCTTGCCACGATGGAGACCCCCCCTGACAGCTGTACTACCCCTGGCGAAGGGTGTGGAGGACCCCTGACGCAGTGGGAGAAAGGAGATGGCACTTCCACCACAGCCCAACCCACATCCACCCCCAGCTCCACCTCCACAGAAAGGCAGAGAGGCAAACCAGAGGGGCAGAGCCACACTGTCCTACTGGAGATCAGGGACACCATCAGGAGCAGCGTAGATCTCCTCTCTCAGCTGGTACACACCGACGTCCCATCCTCCAACCGCAAGCCCTTCCTCACCTACATCAACCAGACCCTCATGAACATGTCGGAACCCCAGTACCAGGTGGTGAAGGACAGGATCACCGGTCTTCTTCACAACCTTCCAGACCAAGATGAACCTGCTCCTACCCAGTCCAGGCCTGCTCCTCCACCCCAGGTGATGTCACTGCCCTTCCAAGGCTTTCCACAGGCCCTCCCCTACCAAGGCTACGGCTACCAGGAGGTCCAGCAGCACAGGCAGCCCTTCCCAGTCCAGGCACAGGTACATCGGATGCCACCGATGCCACTGATGCCATTGATGCCAGCCATGCCACCAATGCCAGCCTCGCCACCGATGCCACCCATGCCAGTCCTCACCCAGCTGCAGACCAGACAGCCCCACTACACTGCTCCTTCCTCCACCCCACAGCCAAGCTCGGCCTCAGTACATCTGTCATCGGTATTGGGGCTGACTCCCCATATCATGGAGGAAGGAGCTCTCAACATCACGGGGCTGAGCCAGCTGTCTGAGAGCTTCCTCAACACACCATCCCCTGTTGTCCTCTCGGGGCCAGGCACCCCAGTGGCACCTCAGACCAGCACTGCAGCAGCAGCCATCTCCACAACACCTGGACCCTTCAACCCTGAGACTGGGCACACCTCAGAGTGACCAAGAAGAGTGCCAGAGACTGGGGGGCTACCTGTTGACTTTATTTTTGCTTTGGACACTTGACTTGGGTCATTTTTCTTTTACAGCTTGTTATTAATAAATATTATCTTTGCTTCACACACTTGCTTCATTTATTTTTGTCAATAAAGTCTTGGTGGAAACTTTTAGAAATGATTTAAGCCTTTGCATGCTTGTGGGATGGGTAAGGATAGCTGTGGGATGGGCAGGGATACCTGTGGGATGGGCAGGGATACCTTTGGGATGGGTAAAACCTCCAGTGCAAGCATAGATAAACCTCCAGTGCAAGCATAGTGGGACTGTATGGTCCACCCTCCCAGATGCCACACCTATGGCCCTTTATTATCAATAATAATGTAATCAATCATCCACACATGTCAACATAAACACAACTCTTTATTAAATGCCCTGTTCATTATAGGCCCACTCATACATGGCTCAATCTCATCAGTGTGATGAGACAGGCTGAAGGAAGCATCCATTAATCATCTATCATCCTGTCTTGCCACTCCACTGCTCCAGCTGGGGAGTTGCACTAGTGTCTCAGGAGGTTGCGCTGCTTCTTCCCTTCATGTGAAGCTCTGTTGGGGCCTTGCACATCCTTAGTGTCTATCAGGTTTCGCCCTTGCCTTCATTCCCCAGGCTCCATGTCCCCATTGCCTTGTTGGAGGTCCACGAGCCTGTTCTGCAACACTGGGTAGCGGGTGCGCATGAGATTGTGCAGGATGCAGCAAGCTTCCATGATCCTCCTCACGGTCTCTGGGCTATGCTGCATGGTGGTGAGAAGTACCTGGAACCTGTTGGCCAGGGTGCCAACATGGCGAAGAGGATGATGCTGAAGAAGCCCTTGTAGTTGAAATAAGTGAACCCCGACTTGGCTGGAGCTTTGCAGGCCACGTGCTTCCCATCTATGGCTCCAACGGTGTGTGGGAAGTTCCACTTCTGATACCACTGCTCTGCAACTTTCTTCCAGCCTTCTTCAGTGAAGGGGCACTGAAGCTCCTCCAGGTATTCTTCAACGATGGCCTGTACCACTTCTCTGACCGCAATGCTGATGGTGTTGTGTGGCACCCTCCAGCCGTACTGCATGCTCCTGTACATGGTCCCGGAGGCCAGGTGGTGCAGAGTGAGTGCCACCTTGAGCCCAGGGTCCAGGCTGGGCCGGAAGTTGGTGTTTGCTTTAGTCAACCTGCCTGTGTCTCAGCCGCTCCACAACTTCGTCAAACATGGCTGGAGGCATCCTCATGAAGTTCTGGAATGCCCGAGGGTCTTCGTTCCTCAGCTCCACCATCAGCTTGTTGTACAGTCCGTACTCTGCTCTTCTTGCGATCCATCTTCAGACCCAAACACTTCTTGGCCGCCTCCTTTTCTTCCCGTAGAACAGTTGAAAGAGCCTGTAGATGGGTTCGCACTGTTGCAGAATGATGGTGGCTACCAAAAGGAGTGTGTTACGAGATGACTGGATGCTGTGGAAGAGCAAGAGCCAGATGAAGGCTGCAGAGGTCTGCACCGCAGGGCTGCTGGACTGAAAGTGAGATCCAGGTGAGTTCCTCCCCCTTTTTATAGGCAATATAGGTTTTCCACTAGGTGTCCTTTTGCATCCTCTAGGCATCCTCTAGACATCCTTTATATCTGAGATAGTTCCCCTCTGCGAACATTTTTTCCGTTTTAAATGCTTTCTTTGCAAGCTGCATCTGCTTTCATCATTTCTCTGTCTGTGCTACTAACACTGCGCGTCCATTCCCCGTCCGTTTCACTTCCTCCCTGTGTCCGTTTTCGGCTGGAGTGGATTTGAGTTGCGCGGATGCACAGCAGATGCCTAGCAGATCTAGCGGACACGTAACGGATGACGATGGATGTGGAACAGATGTTCCCTGTATGCGTTGCGGATGCAGAACGGACGCATTGGATACATTTTCCGTTTAAAAAGTTTTGAGCAGCTCAAAACTTTTTGAGCGGATGGAACCTCAGTCGACGGGTGCTGGACGGATAGAGAGGATGAAAAACGGAGGCAGTGAGTACAGAATGGATGAATCATGTTAACCAACGAATGGCAAGTGTTTCTCTCCGTTTTACATCCTCTTTCCATCCGTTGGTACAGTGTGACATGGACTTTAGTTGCTATGCTTATTATAAAATAACTTCCTTTTATCTGCATTTTTGCACTATTTTTAAAAAATGTTTTTCTCATCCAAACTTCTTTCTAATCACACCAAAGATCCCTTATCATACTTCCTATATGGTAACTTTATAAACATATGTGGTTATTTCACACAGTTCCACGTCTTTTTTTTCTTTTATCATCTATTTATTGTATCAGTGAATTATTCCACCTTTTAGTTAAGGTATTCAACTTTCATTTTAGATTTTTGTCACTTCTTTCCATTTTTTTCCATGTCTACTTTTCCCTACGATTCTCCTCTGACATTAGATGAAAAAAAGATGCATTATTTTAGTCTTTCTAGAATTACCTTTTCCCCTAATCATGTTCCTTCAAAATGCTGCAGCCCCTGCAACTAACATAATTCCAAGAATTTGTTTGTATTCACAACTAGATGATAATAACCAATTTATAGTTTTTAAATATTCACACACCTTAATCTCTTTGTTCATAATTAAAGCTTCACCTTCATTTCCACCATGTATCTACCAACCCCATTCTTCAAGGTCTACCCATCTTCATTCAGATCTACACTATTCACCTTTCTCTTATCTTCACACACAAGACATAACAATTTTTCCTCCATTCATGTTCTTTCCCATATTTCTCTTATGTTCCCGATTTACTTTGTATCATCATTAAATGGGCTCCTTTATACTGACTTTTTTCTGCACATCATATTATTTAATCAGAACATTCACATAACAGATTTCACTAGGAGAAAAAAAAGTACATTAAGTTACTTTAACAACTCCACATTATGGTCAGCATTTCCCGCTAAGATCAAGGGCACAATACAAATGAGATTTTGGCCCATTTTGAACAATATATCTCAATTGCAACCAAAGATTAATTTCTCAACTAGTTCCCTTGTAAGGTTCCCTTGTAAGACATCATACTGTTGCATATAAACCACCAGCTAAGAGGTCCCAATAATGTGATCATGTACCATCTTGTCATTTTTGAGTCCTGGTCAGGGGTCAGCAGCTGGGAGTTCGCAAGGGTTTGGGAGAGCCCTTAGCTAAGATTCTGTGTAGTTCAGAGAATCCCCAAATCCCAATCCTGGCTGGTGCTGCCCACTCTGCTCCTCCCCTCCCAGGAGTCCTCACACAGCCTGGATGCAGGTAAGTGCAGGGCATATGCAGAGGGTCAGGGAGGGTGAAAAATGGGCCTCCTGAAAATTCAGGAAGGCCAGAAATGGGCCTGTTTCCAGCTTCCACAGCGTCTCCGGAACCCAGGGAGGCCATTTCACCTTCCCAGAGGCTCAAGAAAGGCCTCCGGAACCCAGGAAGGGTCAAAAACACCCCCCCTGCTGTGATGCAGGAGGCTGACTAGGCCATGCCCACCATGGCCATGCCCACACAAAAACTGGCAGAGAGCCCATTGCTAAAATTTTTGAAGCCCACCCCTAGTCCTAGTGACTATCTAAATAGATTTTTCTCCATGGAGGCAGTATACTGATACATGAAGGTAATAATCATCACATGATGCATTTGAAAGATAACAGATATTTTTTAAAGACTTGCAAGAAGAGTTATGTAAAAAAGAATGACATTATGAAAAAAGTATTGTATGTTTGGAAATGTTGCCATTATGTCGCTTGACATAACCTCCTTTATTTTTTCTCTTAAGTACTAGTCATTCCATTTTAATTCTATCCAGTTTCATTCTCTCAATAAAATTACATACCTTGTGAACAGGAATTGTTCTAGAATCCTCTTCAATGCATAATGCAATTGGTAATGATAAACAACCTACCTTTTGGACAAACATTTTTGAGAATAGTCTCATCAAAAGATCCTGAATATGAATCTGTTTCAAAAAAGTCCAACCAGCTGAATCTCTGCACTAACCTCTTTAGGAAAAAAACTCACCTTGGTGTCATCAGCAGTTTCTTCACCTGTGTCAGTTTCATCATAAAGATCAGACTCCTCAGATGCTATGGGCACATTTATGGTCAGGTTGGGATTATTAATGAAGTTCATTTGGCTCAGCTCATCAATGAGTTGTTCTTTTTTTACTATTCCATCCATGTATTCGGACTTGAAATCCTGGCCTGTGTCTAAATCATTGAGAGTGTCCCTGTGGTTGAGAACAAAGTTTTCCTTTTTATTGTCATCTGGTTCCTCAGATGATAGCTCTGTTTTCTCTTTCAGTTCTCTGTGAAGCAGCAGGAGGACATGTTTTTTTACAAAATCAATCCCTCGAGTGATTCTGCCAATTGCAATTTGCAAATTGTTCATCTCACTATCATCATCAGATCCTGCCAGGCTATCGGCACTGAAGGAGCTAAGCAGCAAAGCTAAAAACAAGTTGAGTACCTAAAAGGACAAAAGCAAATTTCACTTAAAAATTATTCAGAATGCTTTCTGAATAATGGAGACTTTATCTCCAGTGCTGAAATGAGGACTTTATTCTCAGTGCTGATGTGACCACAAGACAACAGGAGGAAATAACCAGGGATAAGTTTGCCAGCCTATTCACAAGGTTTAAAAAAAATAAAGATAACGGGAAGAAATGTATGAAAATATCTTATGTTGCCAAATAATCCATGTTCTTATTTAAGAAAACCCAAATTTTATAAAAATCATGTAAAATAAGTATATGCTGTATTACAAATAGTTTGTTTTGTTTGCAAAGATGATGATGTTGCCTCAAACCTCTAGTTTATCCAAGCATTTCTTGCAATTTTAACAGGATGCTATTCTTTGCATATAAACTCAAAGTCTGTTCCTTATTTTATTGATCAATTTGTCAACTAGGAACTTTGGTGAGTTGATTATATTAAAACATTGAAACATATCCAGGCCTTAAGTCATAACCTATTTGTATTACACTATTACATCCTCTATGGCCTACTTTCTGATAATTTTGAAGAATATACCAATGAAATATATAAATTATGGATAAGATATATTTAAAATAAATAAAATAATCCCCTTCCTAATGATCTGTTTCTAAAACACTGTCCAGGGGAAAATGGAAAGAAAACTTTAGCAAATGTCTCCCCGAGTTAAAACCCCTTAAAGAAACCATTATTTTCTTCTGTTGTATATAATAAGAATATAAAATCTAATTTGATTTACTCTTACTTGATTCAAGATTATTATATTCAAAAAAGCAAAATAATATTAAAATATTTGTTCATTTTTGAAAAAAAAATGATGAAAAAGCATTTGCTCAGTTTGGCAAACAATATTATGAGATAACGCAATGTAATGATTGTTAAATCACAATGACACACAACACCTATACATGTGAAAGACTTATTATTTGCACTATTTTGCATACTGGAATTGGTCATCTGGAGAGAAACCTGTGATGGCTTATGTGTTCCAAATATTTTTAGAATGGTGGCAACCCTGATGATCTGGGAGAGGCCACAGAAGAAAATAGGGAAAGTTCTTCTCCCATGAAATAAGTTTGATGAGTAATAAGCGGTGTTGGACTTCAAGATTTAGTGATTGTGGTATAGACAATACCAGCAGCAGTTCATGCTAGAAAAAAGGGAAGGGAAAAACAATATATCATTAATTTAAAAGAGTTATTTCCAAAAATTGAGTGATAGCCATGATCATATATGGATTCATAATAGGATTAGACAAATTTCTGGTGATTCAGGCTAGCCATGACAGATAAGCAGATCCTCCAATATTCACAAACAATATTCCATGAATATTGATTCTTAAGCACAAACAGCCCTTAAGAGGACACTGAATGATCTACTTTGAGATTTCTTGTAGTCATCTGTCTGGCTCCTGATAGAAACAAGATGTTGAATCTGTTTGCTTCAGTAAAAAAAAGTTCTTTTGAATTTGGGATCTTGCGTTTAGTCTGACATGTTTGGCTGAAAGGAAAATCCTGTGCATTCTCACAATGTTCTTATCATAAAACCCTTAGGACTGGTATGCCAATACAGTAACATCAGCAAAAAAGTGGAATGTGTTTGCTGTGAAAAGCCTGCTTCCTGCCCACTCACAGCTGTTGATGTTTGTGCTTCAATCCTGCCAGAAATACATTTGAGAAGGGATTTTGCTGATATCCAAGGTCATAGCTATTTACACATGTCTTATGCCTCATGACTTAACTAGGACTTTTATATAAACTCCTTTGGTTTCTTTTAAGCTTTTGGAGGCTTCTTTTAAATGCTACTTATAGCTGGAAATCACTAATAACTGAAACATTTACTCAAGTTAGGAGTTTTCACTCTAATAAATCTCATAAATCATCATATAGCTATTGAAACTTGTATAGGTAGAAAAAGGATACCTAGCATAAGAGACTCCAAAAATATACTAAGTTTCTTAGGTCAAACTACATTCTTAACATGAAAAATTCTTGGCTTGAGATGAGAGATAAGAGAACGGAGATTGGAAGTCACATATATATATAAATGGGATAATTTAATGTTGTGGAGAGGCTTTCTCTTTGTTAACTTTTTTGCCTAAATTGTATTTCCATTTGCTTAGTTTCAATTTAAAATAAATCAACCATATTTGAATCTAGCAATAAATGGTGGGGGGGAAAACACTTGTCAGAAAAAGAATCTGAACCTAGCAATTGGTGGGATGTTGGTCAGCAACATTGATACCTGATTACTTGCACTTTTAGCATTAAAATTAGGGGGATTCTAGAGTATATTTTCTTTTTTTTTTTGCAGAGTTTCTCCAATCTAACCTGGATGGAAGAGGATTTATTATTAAATACATGCATATCACATATTTTTTTTTCCAGATAAATGCTTCTCATTCACATATTGAGTTCATATGGTATACTGCAGCTGAATCTATCACTTTGGGAATTGTGTTAAGTAATCTTCATTCCTTTTCACATCTTCCCAGAATTGTCTCATGTTCAACAAAGGATGAGACTGATACACATTAATGAGAAAAACCTTTATCAACAGCAACTATTGGCCAATATCCAGAATAGCAGATTCAAGAAGATTTTTTTTGCTGCAAAATCTTGATTTGTACAAAAAATATTTTTAGGGGAAGAGCCTTTATGTTTACCTCTGAAATATTTGTTTCTATATTTGCCTATGTGTGTAGAATAGATTCCTCCATTGGTATCCACCTGTCTCTTTCATTTCTTGAGATACTTTGTATTAAAGCTAAATAGAAAGCTATTATGCTACAAAGCAAAGCATCATCCCTTAGGATCAGCTTCTCTTACATTACTGCCTCTAGGGTGTATCTATACCCTACAAGCATTGCTAGAAACCAAAAGCAAGGTTCCTGTAATAAAACCGTTTGCTTAGAATTGTACCCACTGGTGTATTAAAGGTCAAATCCATGCTCATGATAAAGAGACTGGGAGTGGGGTATTGTTGCCATTACCCAAGTAAGCAGGGAGCTCAAGACAAATAATCAAGCAAAAGACAAAAATCCAATCAATAACTATCAAGGAAAAACATAAGACCACTAACAATGGTAGGAAAAGCCATATATAAACAGAGAGTAGACCCTATACAATGATGATATTACCTAATTGGGTAATAAAACATCTGCAAGCAAATAACCATGCTCAAAGAGCACCCCAAACACCTTTCCTTACACTTTTTAAATTCTTCTTGTAGAACTGGATGTAAATTGTTTTTGATTATAAGGAACTGCAAGTAGATTGAAAATTTGGCAAAAATCACATCTTTCTTTTGCAAACTGAGAGGCAATTCATGATTTAAAATATTTATTTGGTTTCCTGCTTCCAATAAGATGGGAAGACCAAGAGGCAAACTAGTGGAATTTTTAAAATTCTTTGCAAATTTAATCCTCTGATTTAAAGTCAGAAGTATCAGTTAGATGCAGCAGTGGGAATTAATAGGATATACAAATAATATCAAAAATAGCTTCATATTTGAAACATAAATTCAATACAAAATTGAAGCTGGAAACCATTCATGGATAATAATAATACTGGACTTGTATCACATCCAAAGTGTAGGTTTCTCTTAACACAAAACTTTACTATGATTCATATTACACTGTTTATCGTAACTACTATTGCAAATTTGCTTCATTTTAAAATTCATAACACAATGCAGTGTACTTTAACATGTATCGTGAATCTAATATTAGAGCCAATTTAGCAAAGTGGTTAAGGCATCAGGCTAGAAACTGGGAGACTTTGAGTTCTAATTCTGCCATACACCTGAAGTTAGCTTTTAGATCTTGGGCCACTCACTTTCTCTAAGACCTAGGGAGGAGGCAAAGACAAACCAGTTTTGAAATCTTGCCAAGAAAACTATAGAAACATATCAAGAGAGTTGCCAGGAGTTGGAATTGATTCACACATGCAATGTACCTGCACGGGTGTACATCACATACACAAACACATCTCTACATAGTCTGCACTTCAGCTCTTGTCTAGTGTGGTAGATTCCTGTTTCTATGGGTCTGGTGTTTAGTGACTATTCTTGTGCTGCTATGATGAGTGCCTCTGTACTGTCGCAGAATTTCCCAATGTCAGCCACCTCAGCTACCGGTTTTGCCATGTTTTGCCATGATACTTCCTCTACTTGATCTTTCTCTCATAACTCCTGCTGCCTCAGGTACTCTCTCAGTAGCTCATCTTGGGTTGCCATCTTATTGATGCACTCCTGGGTGCTCTGGGTTTCATCCATGCAAGTGGCTTTGATACTTACTAAACCCTAAATTGCGAAGAGTTTCTGGGTCTTCACATTGGCAGCTCCCTTCTCCTTCTTTGGCCAGTTCACTATACTGGCAGGGTGTCTGATGACTGGCAAAACATATGTTGATCTAATTCTTATTATTGAGCTAGCTTTTCAGGACCTGCCTGTCCCTTCAGTGGTATTGGAAGTTGCTATTATCCTTGCCTCCTCAAAGTGGTTCCCATATGAATGTGGGATACAAGGTACATGTAATGTCTACTATGTGACACACACACCCCGGAAGTTCCACCCCATCATTCTTAACTATTTTCCCTCTCTTGACTACCATCTGACTACAATTCTCTAGTCTGAATGACATCCCAATGTTCTTACTGTGGATCACTGTCAGATGGACCAGTGAGTTGATGTCTTATTCATTCTTCTCATACAACTTGCTGTCATCCATGTAAAAGAAAGGGCTTTTGAATTTGTATCCATCTCCATTTTTTATGATTATTTGGCTGAGGGGGTTCAAGGCTATACAGAACAGCATATCACTTTGGTATATGTTGCAATTGATGGGCACTTGTGTCAACTCTCCTGAAGTGAATTCTAGTGTTGTTTTTCCACAGTCCCATTGACTTCTTGAGGAAGGTTCTTAATGTTCTGTTGATTTTGTATAGTATCAGCTCTTCATAGATCATGTGTGTGTATTATTGAGTCATAGATTGTAGTCAATCCAAACTATGCTCAAATTAGTCTGTTTAGACCTTAAGTCTAGGGTGACTGAGCAATTTATGTTTTGAATCTCTAGTGTAGTTCCTGATGCTATGCTCATGTACATGGCCCGTTAGCTTGACAGCTCTGATGCCTGATAGGACTTTCCATGTTGTGAGAAGGAAATTATTGGCTGGTAGCTGGACGGTGTTAATATTTCATGATCAATACTGTCCTTCTTTGTGGTAGCCAGTTTTTTTTTTTTTTTTGGGGGGGGGGGGGGGTGCTACTAATTTCTGGTTCATTTGTGCTGTTAAAAGTTCATGCATTGTTGTTAGTTTCTTTAGCCAGTACATGTGGACCATGTCTGTGCCAGGTACTGTCTAGCTCTTCATGTTCTTAACCTGCTGTTGGATGTCTGCTACTGTAGTGATGACAAGTCCTTATTCTGGGATATTGCTGTGGTCTGCTTTCAATTCCTGCAGCCATTTTGCACTGATGTTATCTGTCTTCTCTTTCTCCCCTATGTCCTACCAGCACTGTTTAGTTTATGCTGTTGGTGGCTCTGTTGCTGCACCAGACTGTGGTTGGGAGTACAACTTTGATGGTTCTTTGGAGGCCATTTATCATCTTGATCTCTGTTTCTCTACTGTATCTCCTTAGCCTGTAGCCAGTACTACCCATATCTCCTTTTATTACTTTTCAATTGTTGCTGTTGGTGGCTGAAAAAAAGATCCGATCAATTTGCAGTCTCTTGAAGTTTCCATAAAAGAAAGCATAGCAAAGAAATCCAATATGAAGTAACTAATTTTCAGCAGCATTATTATGTCTTTCCTAAAATAGGACAATAAGGACATATTTTCAACATATTAAGGCACACATTTCTGCCTTTAAATAACATTCAAAGTCTTTTACCACAACACACACACACACACACACACACACAGAGAGAGAGAGAGAGAGAGAGAGAGGATTGAACTCCCTGTAAGTAACATTAGTAAGTATGTCACATACCTCTGTGACTTTCATAAACCTAAATTAAAAGTAAAAAAAATGTTCATCATCCATGCTCTATTGTATTTCATCAATCTTATATTACTGTACTCACCACTAAATTTCCGATGACCATGACCATTAGAAAGACAATGAGACACATGGGCTGTCCAGCCACTTCCATACAATCCCACATGGTCTCAATCCATTCTCCACAGAGGATGCGGAAGACAATAAGAAAGGCGTGAAAGAAATCATGCATGTGCCAGCGTGGCAGCGTACAGTCACTGGAAATTTTACAGACACACTCTTTGTAGCTCTTCCCAAATAGCTGCATGCCCACCACAGCAAAGATAAAAACTATGATGGCCAGGACTAGAGTGAGGTTTCCCAAGGCACCTACTGAGTTTCCAATGATCTTGATTAGCATATTGAGAGTTGGCCAAGATTTGGCAAGCTTGAAAACTCTCATCTGAAAAAGAAAGATGGATCATGATTAATTTATGGAATTGTGCTTTTAACCAAAGTAATACAAGCATCTTAGTTCATTAAAGTTACATATTTTGAAATCACAAACTTCTGCTTCCATTTTAGACTTGAGTTGTTCCATTCATAACAGCTTTTTGCTATTTTTTTTCTTGTTTCATTATATAACACAGAAGGTCCATTTGTTTGTTGCATGTAATCATTATAGACATCCTAGATGGCTTTCCATGGGGAAGCATTCCTCCCCAAATCATTGCATCTTAAAAAGGCTCACTGAGAAAAAAACTGGAAGCTGTATTTGTTAAAATGGCAGCAAAAGTTGCAGTGATATAAACTGAATTGCTATGAAGAAAGGAAAACTAGAAGAACATGATGCATTTATTTGTGCTGTTCATTTGTTTTACATGCATGGTGTACATATGCATCTGCTAGCTCCATAAGGGTTAGAAATTGTTTTCTGTTGAACAAAATATTATCAGAAATTTAGAAGGCTAAATCTGTATGGCACTATTAGAATATATTAAGTCAGCAGTTCTCAAATATTTTGATCCCAGTACTCCTCCATATACATATTTAAAAATGACTGAGAGTTTTGGTTTATGTGTGTTGTATGTGCTGATATTTACTGTATTAGAATTTAGAACTGATAATATTTGTTTGTTTGTTTGTTTATTTATTTATTTGACTTTGTGGACTCCCTGAAAGGTTGTGGCAGGGGTCCCCAGACCATACTTGGGGAACTGTTGTTAAGCCATTATTACCGTAATGGCAGATGCTTTGCTATTTCCAGCAGTGTGCCAATAATAGCAATTATGCAGCTAGTGTAATGCAAGCCAAGGGACTATCATCAGGCAAGCATTTCCCAGTTTTCACACTATCAATTTAATCTATAATACTCTGTACTGCTTCCCAATTTGCAGCAAACATCATAACCCTATCGAATCTAGTATGGGGAGGAATTTTTTTTTTTACTTTATCATCAATCAAATTTATATAGTTACCCATCTCACTAAAAATGAATTTGGCAGTGAACAAGAATTAATGGGAACAATAAATAAAAACAATAAAAATGTACAATTTATAAAAACCTTATTAATAAATATCACAAATGAAAATACAAATAATAGGAAAGGAAGAATAAAAATGGCCACCTCAATAATGGAAACCATTTGAGCAGGTAACTAGTCACATGAGAACCCAGGCCCCACAACATTCCCAATACCTGAGACCTTTTTAGAATACCCAAAGGGGTAGAGAGAAGAATATTCCATAAAGTGGGTGTCAGAGAAGAGGAGGTGCCTTTCCTAGGACCCATCAAATGAAGGTCCTTGGCTGATGGTACCCATAACATGAATACTTTGCCAAATATAGTAGAAGTGGCTGATGTAACTAGAAGAAGTGGTCTTTCAGATTATCTGATCCCATGCCAAGAAGGGCTTTTGCTCTCAGTGGTGTGGTATCAAATAATGAAGCTGCAGAAAACTTCCATAAAGTCACCTACCAGACGGAAGGATCGTAGTACAGACAGACCTTGAACATTGGCAAGACCAAGCTCTACTAAGCTGAGAGTAACAATAATGCTGTCAAAGATGTTCCATCCTTGCTGGAAGTATTCATAAGGATCTAAAGCAATCAATTTAAGCACCATCTCAGCTGTGAATATCCCTGTGAATATCTGCAGAAAAAGGGAATATATAAAGTTGACATGAAAATGGGAAGAAAGAAGGAATTTATTTACTTTAAAAGCATGCCAGTGAAAAATAGTAAATTCAAAAGATAGTCCTGAATCATCTTCTATACACTACAACTAACAACAGCAGACAGTTCATATATTTTCAGTGGACAACAAGCAACATTTTGATAGTTTTCCAGGAAAGGAGCTACTAGAGAACACTGCAGAGGTTTTCCCTCTCCTCCCCTCCCCCCAAAATTATTCATCAAGATACCATGTATAAGTATAACCCCAATCTCCCTCTGAATCCCATCAGGGTCCATCTGGTGCCTGGGTTGGATCCATTAAACACATCCTAGCATCTTGCTACAGGTGTCAGCTTCCCAAATAGATCAAATAAGAAACTTGACAAGAAACTTGACAACTTGACAATTCTGTTTTATTATAGGCTACATTAATATAATCTTGCAAACTGAAAATACGTATTTCCCACAATCTCTTTTTACCATCTGATAAGATAGATGGTTCCTTTCTACGTTTCTTTTTTTGCTTTATTCAGCTCTGGGTGCCCTTCACCTTTTATTTGGTTCTTCTCTTAGTTAACATCTCTTGCCCTTGCTTCCCAAGATCATTCTCATGTACCATTATAGCAGGGGATAGGCACGTAAAACTCCAAGACTAATACAATACAAAGTGGTCAGTCTAGGATAAGAGGGCTATGGCTGCCATGGTGATCATGAATTCCTGAGACACTTTTGTTTCCATGCCCAAATAAGACAGCTTGAAGTCTCCCAAATTTGTAAGTGTGGACAACTCCCCCAACAACCTAACTAAGGCATTCAGCTCAGGGTAGAAAGATATTTACACTGCTGTGAGGTTGACACAGTTACAACTATCCCATCTCATCCTTAGAATCCAACTCCAGAATATAGAGAATTGCATCTGGTTATCTGCAGAGAGTCTCTTGGAAAACTAAAGCCATCATTTCACCCCTGTCCTTAGATAGTGGCTCATTTTACACCCAAAATCTGAGTGGCCACATTTTCTAGAGAGGCACTTCCCCTATGTCCACCATCTCTCAACAAAACTTAGTGAGGTCTCTTGTCCACAAACAAGGCAGGTAGTCAACCAGGAATTAAGTAGCAGTAGCAGCAGACCTAAGGCCCAATGACCTGGCAAATTGTCCAGGTAGGTGAAACACCAAATAAGTACTAAAAAAAAACACATTTTTACCTAACCACTTTGAACACTGGCATGAATTGGTTTCCTTAAAGTACTGTACACCTGTTTTTGTCTGAACATGGGGGAAAGTTGTACACCAGTGTTTCTCAAACTTGGCAATTTTAAAATACAATTGGGCTCTACCATAGCAGGAAAAAACTGAGAAAATAATGCTGCATGTATGTAATTAATATAATAAAAGTTATTATTTCCTGTCAAAGAAGTAACATTCAATTGTCAACCAATTGATTATGATCAAAATAAAGACAAGACAAAACACTTTTTAGTAAGGCATCTATGCATAAGTGCTATTCATTCTCAAACAATATGAAAATGATCAATAGTAAGGCTGACAAACAAGCAAGCATCATGGAAGATACAGATATACCAATTGTTTTAGGTACCAAGATATATATGCCAGAAATATCTGATTGGTTACTGTTGAAAACAGAGGCACCACCTGTTTGTTCCATTATTATTGTATTAGTGGTCAATTCTTTCTTGCAAGCACTTCAGAGTTGTCACAATATCAAATCAAAGAATGAAGAACAGTTCTCCTACCAGATTGCCCATATTCAATACATTGTTGAACTCTTCGGTCATTGGGTAGTGTTCCATGGCCATGAAGATAGTATTGAGGACAATGCAGATGGTGATCCCCAAATCAACAAAAGGGTCCATGACAATGAGCTTAACAATGTGTTTTAGCTTCACCCAAAATGGGCAACAGTTCCATATTAACACAGTGTGGGCAAATTTATACCACCATGGTGGGCATTTCTGGTGTGCCTCTTCCAGTTCTAAAAACAAAAATCAAAAAGGATATCCACAACAAAATCATTTCCACTAGAGATATAAATCATGAATTATTGAGAATGCTAACTTTAACCAACTAATCAATGAGATTGATTGATGGATGGGTTGTTCCTCAAACTCACATTTAAAACAGTATAGGATTACAACTTCTGTACTGTAATCTCCACCCATTCTTGAGGTAAAAATTATTGGAGTTTGCTTATCAAATTTACTGTAATGAAATTTTTTATTCTCCTCATTATGTTGATCTGAGGTTGTTGGATTGTTGCACAAAAAAAATCAATAGACCTACAACAATTTTATATTTTAATATTGTACTATCATGTGTGGATACTGTATAATATATAAGAGGGACACATTCTTCTTATTATAGAATGTTATTGTAAAAGGCACAAGACTTATGGCAGAGGTCTATTCTCTTTCACAACTCTTTCATCAGCATGTCAAATGTTTCTGAAACTACTTTTTCATTGCTTATTGAAAAAAACTAGCAGGTTGTCCATTTCTAAGATTTCTAAGCTAAACATTATAGCCTTTTTCAAATAATCTAGTAAACTTATCTCCAATTCTTATACTATATTTCAGAACAATCTACAATACACTAAACATGAAAATATTATAAAAATAGCTGTTTTTAATTCAAAAGTAATCTAGTTTCTACCTAGTCAAGGCATTTACCTTCAAGAGTACTGGAGACCACACTGACTGCACTCCCTACTCGCTTCTCCAAACCCTTCCCCTCAACACCATCCACATACAAATGGTTTTGATCAGATTTCTCATGTTCTTTCCTTGGATTTGACTGTAATAAAAAATGAGATCCAGGATTAAAAAAAAAAACAGTGACAAAAATGTAAATTTTCGAATAAAAAAGCCTCTATGGCCATTAGCATTAGAATCTGAAGTGACAGTTGAATTAGAGGTGTAATGACTAAAGATTCAAGCTGTTTGCTATGATATGACTCTAGTTAAAGGAAAGGTTAGGGCTAGAGAAATGGTAGGATTCAGGTGGTTTTCCACCAGTTCAGTAAAACTGGTACCTAATTTTTTGTTGAGTCCTGCAAATTGGTTAGACGTATTCCAGAAAATCTGTTTTTTCCAGAACACGTCTGGTTTTCATTCAACTTCCTTCCAGGTGGGGGAAAAAAAACCCTCCCCAAAAGTTCAAGAGAGGACTGATGGAAACCTTTGATCACATCACTCAGGAAAAAACTGTCTCGGGCAGCAGGGACGGGCCTACACATAAGACAACATCCCTAGGCCAAAGCACAAGCGGAGCACAAGAGTATCGTGGAGGGTTTTGGAACAAGCAGGTGTCCTGCCTGTAGCACACATGCCAGCTTCCTCTTCCCAGCCAGAGCTGGAATGCCACCATGTTTAAGTGCCAGTAGATGCCAGCTTTCTCTTCGGCGGGCCTGGGCAGCTTCTGGAGAGAGATAGACCTGTTTCAGCACCTGATGCCCAGATGTCCTCACTTTCCCCAAGAATTTCTTTGCCTATCTGATTTCCAGCTCTGCCATGTTTCCCTGTTGCATTTCTCGCCATTGTGTGCAGGGAAACAAAAGTTTATGGGACTAAAAAAAAAGTTCAGTCAATCAATTGCAACTTCTCACAAAATAAATCTTGTGAAGTTGGAATTGATTAGTTGAATTTTTTTTTAGTCCTGCAAACTTGTTTCCCTGCACATGACAGCGAGAAATGCAACAGAGAAATATGACAGAGCTGGATATCAGGTAGGCAAAGAAATTATTGGGGGATGCAAGAGCATCTGAGGGATAGTGGGTGGGGCAAGCTCCATAGTGCAGCACTGCATTAGAGAAATAGAAAATGAAACAGGCAGCACAAGGGAAGGAAGCTGCTTTTCCTCTTTCTTCTCTCTGCTCCGTTTCCCATTTCTCCACAGCAGCACAGCACCCAGGATCCACTTTGATAGTGGGGAGATAATTTAACAACCAGTTCGCCGAGGGTCATTGTGGGAGGATCTTCCTGCATTTACGTCAGAGTTCAAAGACAGGAATAGGCTACACCTCCCATGACAGCCAACCTGACGCTTGGCAAATTGGCAAACCAATTGTTAAATTATTTGAATCCCACCACTGGGCTAGGGTAAGGATTAGGGTTAGAGTTCAAAAGTAACTATAACCAAGGAAGTCACTGTGTACCAGCAAAAAAATATTGTTGATACTCCTTGAACTCTTTAAGAATTTCACTGTCCAGGTTTGCTAAGAAGTAAGACATATCAAGTAACTACATTTTCAGTTAGTTAATTATTGATTTTTAAATTTATTATCGCTATATTTTCAGTGACAAAGGCAAAGAGATTTTCTGCCTCAAGCACCAGAACAATTCAGCTGTCTGAAAAAATAAAACCAGATTTGGATGGGGTAACATTTACTGCTCTGACTCAGACTTAGCAGAAAAGCTATCTTTACTACAAACTTTACTCCCCTGCAACATCCTTCTGTTTTTACAACTATGTTTGTTAATCATAGAAGTACAGGTATAGAAGTATAGAAAATGAAAAAGTCCTGTTTGCTGGACTCCTCACACATCGAGACAATTGGCTAACCCTATTTGGATTATATAATATAATTTTCTCTAGCATCAGGGTACAGATGACTGGAAGACATTCCATGCAGAAATATGAGAGGAGGAGTGGGGGCAGGTCGAATGGGCCAAGATTTTAGTCCTTTCAAACACATGTGAAAGTCTGTAACTGTGAAAGACTGTCTATCTTTTGGGTTTAGCAATGCGGGCTGTCTCTAATTCAGATCACAGCCTTCATTTTTAGTCCAGCAATGTCATAAACATGCTGCCTGGACTTGTTGTGAAAGCTGTGAAGTTGGCACTTACAGTCCATAGTTAATCTATTCTAGAAGTATCCACACATTAGCTTGTATCAATACAATTCTAATGAGGATTTCTAGAACTATTGAATGGGTAGAAAGCATTATGTTTTTATCTTTGATTCCTGGTCCATGGAGGACATACCTCACGTATTGTAGCTGATCTTTCCAACACCAAACGTGGGATGACTCGACCATTGCAATCTTTTGGTTCCTCTTGATCACTCTGAGCCTTTTCATCTAATTCTCCTTTTTCCTTTTTTTCTGCTATAATGCTTTCTGCAGAGCTGTTATTTGCTGCTTGACGCTACAAAAAACAAACAAACCAGATTTAACATAAGAAAACCAGGAAAAGGCTGCTGACATTACTGAAATGGTGATTTGCTAACTTTTCCCTTGAATTTTGAATTTCCCTTGAATTTTGAAATCAAATGGTCTGTATTTATGTTACTTATGATACTTTTTTCAACTCTTCTACTATTTGGTGTCTTTCAGTTATGCTGGTCAGCAATTTCCATTTGTCCCTAGCCAATAGGATAGCCAAGTCATTAAGACTGATGGAAGTAGGGATCCCACAAATCTCAAGGATGCAAGACAGGGAAGTAAAAATGTCTGTTTCTGTTTTGTTCGGAAAACACACGAGGTAGACCGGGTTCCAACAACAAATACTTCATTCTTTAACTTGTCAGTAAATAGGAACACTTGGCTGAAGCCGAGGCCAGCCTTTTATACAGGCTGGCTTGCCTGCTTGCAGCCAATGGCAGTTGTTTAAATTTGCCGCCTTTTAGCAGCTCTTTGGACTGGTTCCTAGTGAACCAATCCAATGCTTATTTTATTTGACCAATCAGGTTTGCAGATTTGGAGTCACCCACTTTACATATAGAACACCCCTTCCCTCTTAGTTCAGTCCTACGTGGTGACGTAGTCTCGCAGGTAGGCGGGGCTTTTCCGGACTCGACTTGCGCGGTTCATTCTTAGTGAAGTCTTCGACCGGTTCGGATGGGGCTGCTGTGTCGTCCGTTCTTTTCCCTGGAACCATCTGGAAGGGTGAGTCAGCCATTTTACCGCCGCCTGAGTTTCTTAGGCTGGCGGTTTTGCCACTCCCTCCCGTTTCCTCTGGGAAGGTTGAGCTGGCCTGGCTGGCCCCTTCCGATGGGCTCTTCACGCAAGTCTCTCCAAACAGTGAGTCTTTTATTTGCTCTTTTTGTTCATATGTTTCATTGGTTTTGGTTTTAAACAGTTCTTTATTTACTTCTTGCCTTTCCGCCCCCCCCCACCTTGGTTTGCAATTCACCGGGTTTGTTGGTGAATGGTTGTAAGTCTGTGGTTCTCTCTATAATTCGGGATCGAAGCTGGTCTATGTGCCGCTTCCATTCCCTGCCATCCTCTATTTTTAATCGGTAGGATTTGGGGCCTGTGATTTGGGTAATCTGTCCTGGTAGCCATACCGGGTCCCCGGTGAAGTTTTTAGCGTATACCAAATCGCCTATTTCGAATTGTCTAAACCGTGTAGAGGAGTCAGGGGGGTTTTCTGGAGTAAAATTTGGGTGTAACCTATCAAGGTGTGATCTTAACTTCGGTCCCATAAGTAATTCTGCTGGGGACTTATTGGTTATGGTACTGGGCGTTATGTGCTGGAGTGTGAGCAAACGGTTTACTTTCTGTTGGACATCTCCAGCATCCATTCTTTCTAACCCTTCTTTAGTAAACCGGACCATTCTCTCAGCCCTGCCGTTCGCAGCCGGGTGAGCCGGCACGGTTAGGGCATGTCTTATACCTAGGGAGGCTAGGTATTGCTCAAATTGTATGCTGGTTAGCTGTGGCCCATTATCTGAGACAAGAACATCCGGTATGCCATGGGTGGCAAAAAGGTTGTCCAGCTTTTTAATTACAGTTTCTGTTGTCGTTGATGGCATAACTTTTACTTCAAGCCAATTCGAATAGGCATCAACGACAATCAGAAAGGTATGCCCCTTGGTAGGACCTGCGAAATCAATGTGTATTCTTGACCAAGGTCCCCGAGGGGTTTCCCAGTCTTTAACGGGTGCTTTTGGTGGGGACGGTCTAATTGCCTGGCATTTGTTGCATGAGCTTACCCAATACTCTATGTCCTTATCAATACCCGGCCACCAAACATAACTTCTAGCAAGGCTTTTCATCTTAACTATTCCCGGGTGCCCTTCATGTAACAACCTAAGTACCCTGGGTTGTAATTTGGCAGGGATTACCACCCGATCACCCCACAACAAACACCCCTTTTGGATTGAAAGTTCAGTCTGTCTGGACCGGAAAGGTTTAAAGTTTTCAGTTTTTTGATTCTCCGGCCAGCCTTTACCTACCCAGCTAAGAACGCGGGCAGTCAATGAGTCTTTCGCGGTGGCTCTGGCGACATCATAAGCTGATATGGGTAGATCGGGGCAAGTCTCAATTTGTATTGTTGTCATCGCTGGTGCCGGGTCTTCATCGGTTGCTGGTAAGGGTGCTCTGCTCAAAGCGTCCGCATGGGAAATTTGTTTCCCTGGCTGATGTGTCAGAGTGTAGGAATAAGCTGCTAGGAACTCTGACCATCTAGTCATTCTTGGGGACAGTATATTAGGTGTTGGCTTGTTTCCCGCCAAAATCCCCATCAGCGGTTTGTGGTCTGTTATGATTTGAAAAGTCCGCCCATATAAGTACTCGTGGAAGCGTTTTACTCCAGCGACAATTGCTAGAGCTTCCCTGTCCAATTGGCTGTAATTCCGCTCGGTTTTGGATAGAGTCCTAGAGTAATATGCGACGGGTGCTTCTCTGCCATCAGGTAGTTGGTGGCTCAGGATGGCACCTACTCCATATGGTGAGGCATCGCAGGTCACTCTTAATGGCAGTGTGTTGCTAAATTGGATGAGAACGTTTGTTGATGTTAGCAAGCTTTTAATATTTTGGAAGGCTTTTTTTTTCTTTGTAACCCCAAGTCCAAGTTGCCTTCTTGTCTAGCAGACAGTGTAATGGTTCTGCTATAGTGGCCTTGTTTGGCAGGAACACATTATAAAAATTAATTAGTCCTAAAAATGCTTGTAGTTCGGTTTTATTTCTTGGTTCAGGTGCGTCTTTGATTGCTTTAACTTTTTTGTCTGTAGGGTGGATACCCTCTCCGTCTATTGAATAGCCCAGGAATTCGACGCTATTCTTAATTAAACAACACTTTTCTTTTTTTACCTTGAGGCCAGATTCCCTAAACTTAGTTAATACTTCTTTGAGTCTTTTCCTTAATTGAATTTCATCTCTGGCCGAGATTAGGATGTCGTCAAAATAGGGAACGACTCCTTGTATGCCATTTAGGAGGCGTTCCATCAGACTCTGGAAAACGCCACGGGCCACGCTTACTCCAAATTGGAGCCGGTGACATTTGAATGCGCCCTTATGGGTGACTATAGTTTGTGCTTCTGCTGTTTCTGGGTCCACTGGGAGTTGCTGATAGGCTTGTGCCAAGTCGAGTTTAGCGAAAACTTTGCCCTTTCCCAGGGAATGAAGCAAATGCTGGACTACTGGCACCGGGTATGTGCTTGGTTGTAATGCGTGGTTCAGGGTAGCCTTATAGTCACCACAGATTCTAATGGACCTGTCAGGTTTTATGGGTGTGACAATAGGCGTTTCCCACTTGGCATGGTCCACAGGTTCTAACACCCCTTGGGCTATTAATTTGTCCAGCTGTTCCTCTATTTTTGCCTTTAGTGCAAAAGGAACTCGCCTAGCTTTTATTCTTCGTGGGGCTATTTGGGGGTTTAGATTGAAAGAAATGGGATTTCCCCGATACTTGCCAAGTGAGCCGTCAAAAATGTCCTGGAATTCTCGGATGAGGTCGTCTTCCCAGCCGGTTGTAGTCACTCGATCGACCCCAGTCATCCCGATGCCCAATGGCGCGAACCATTCGATGCCCAGGAAGCTTGGTCTGTCTTGGTCGACTATGGTCAGCGGTAGCACCTTGACGTGATGTTTGTAGGCGACTCGGAATTGTCCCATGCCTACCACAGGGATTTGGTTTCCCTGATAGTCCTTGAGGGTTAGGTGCTGCTTCTTCAGTTCTTTGGGTTTGATACCTGGGACTAGCTGTCTTATTGTGTCCCACGATACCATGGAGAGGAAGGACCCCGAGTCCACTTCCATCTTGCAGTGTTTTCCTTCGATTTTCACGATGACTTTAATTTTCTTCCCACTTTCCGTCTGAGCGCTCTGTATAATGACAGTTTGGTGTGTATTGGCTCACTTCTCTTGTTGCCACTTTCTCTCAGCTCGTTTAGGCTCAGCTCGTGTTGGGGAATTTCTGTGTCTCGTTGGGCTGTAGTATTTTTTGTTCCTGCAGACCTTCTCGATGTGCCCTCGTTTCTTGCAATGCCAGCAGATGGCATCGAGAAATCTGCATTCGGCTCGGGGATGGTTTCCTCCGCAGCCAGTGCATTCCCGCCAATTTCTTCTTTCGCACTCTTTTCTGTTCGTGAGCAATTGGTGGACCTCGTCATCTTCTTCGCTCGATTCAATTGTTTCGCCCGACTCTTCGTAGTGGGTTGTGGTGGCAGGCTGCTTTCTCTCTTTGGTTGGTGCTTCTTCGCTGTGTGTGTTCATCTTTTTCATGGCTACGGCAGATTTTTTTCACGGCTTCAGCAGCTGTGGCTTCCGTGATGGCTTCGGTAACAGTGATGTTGGGCTTGTTGAGTAATTTACTCTGTGTGGTCAAGTCTCTCAGGCCCAACACCACGCGATCCCTCATTGCTTCGTCAATGTTCAAAAATTCACACTCACCCCCTAATTGTCTAAGGGCAGCGATGAAATCGGCGATGGTCTCTCCCTCTCTCTGGTCTCTGCGGTAAAATTCGTGTCGCTTTATTAAGTTTGACACCATTGGAGCGTAGTGTGCTTTGAGGACTCTTTGCAATTCTGTCCACGTTAGTTGTTTAACGTCCCGGGGCTTCGCAAGGGCCTTTGCCATCTTGAAAACTGTTGGCCCGCAGTGCATCAGGAATACCGCTCTCTTGCGTTGCTCTGAAATGTCTTCCATTTCATTGCTCTCCAAATACATTTGGAAGCGATCAGCATAGGAATCCCAATCCTCTTCGTTGGGATTGAAGGGTGCGGGCGGTGCGTTGTTTCCAGACATCTTGGTTGTAATCTGGACTTCTTATCACCGCATGCAGGTTTTTCCGTTCAGGACGATCCCACCTTCGTCGCCAGTGTTTTGTTCGGAAAACACACGAGGTAAACCGGGTTCCAACAACAAATACTTTATTTTTTAACTTGTCAGTAAATAGGAACACTTGACTGAAGCCGAGGCCAGCCTTTTATACAGACTGGCTTGCCTGCTTGCAGCCAATGGCAGTTGTTTAAATTTGCCGCCTTTTAGCAGCTCTTTGGATTGGTTCCTAGTGAACCAATCCAATGCTTATTTTATTTGACCAATCAGGTTTGCAGATTTGGAGTCACCCACTTTACATATAGAACAGTTTCTATGAAAATTATTGTTGGAGAAGATGAGTTGGAGTAACAAATATGATGCTAGAAATTCATACACTATAGCATTCTGAAGTATTCAAAGTAATTATCAACTCAGTAATATTTATAAAGCATTGTAGCATGTATTATTATTATTATTATTATTATTATTATTATTATTATTATTATTAATTGTATGATTTCTAATGATAAAACAAGATATTTACATTTACTGTAAATTTGCTTGTCAATATGCATTCCAACAAGTCTAGATAATTTGCCATTTAATAGTTATCTATACACTAATTTATCACAGAGCAGTTTTCCACCGTTCAAGTGCAATCTGTTGGTGCCTTAAACAGCATCAAATAATAAATAATAATTTATTAAACTTGTAAATTGCCCAAATCTCAATGGCTCACAATAATAAAAAAAATTACAATAAAATCAATAAAAAATAAAAGATTGCAAGCATGACAAAAAAGATAGAATGATGTATGCGGTTTCATTTTCCCTCACCAAAGGGCTGGATAACAACTCATGTCTTCACCACTCTTCAACAACAGCAAAATCAGGTGATCCTGATCTTGTGGGGGAAATCTTGTTCTAATGGGTCAGAGCTATTATAGTGAATGCCCACTTTCAAGACCCCTATAGATGAAATTGTTCAAAAGAACCTGGATATACCAAACCAGCAGAGCAAATCAGACAGGGAGACATTATGGGAGATAAGCAGACTCTCAAATAATGGGACCCTACTGTTCACACCACCTCATTTGGACCAGTTGAACTTTCTGGATGGTCTTCAAGGATAGTGCATGTAGAGTGAGGTGACCACTGCATGAATAATTGGCTGAAGGGCCTTCCACTCTAGGAAAGGGTACAACTGGCAAACCAAATAGAGTGGTTTGATGCAAAGGCCTTCTATGCTCTAAGGCAGTGGTCCCAACCTTTTTTGTACCAGGGACCAGTTTCACGCAGAAACACTTTTTCACGGACCAGCAAAATCAGTTCTTCCCCAATAGTAAAGGGCTTCTTAGCTTTAGCAATGCAGTCCACGAAGTTAGGCGCTGAAGTTAGCGCGGAAGTTAGTACGGAAGTTAGCGCAGAAGTTAGGCGAGGGCGGAAGTGGTTGTCTTTCAAAATAAGACACCCGGAAGCAAAAACAAATTTTTATATATATTTTAATCACAATTATTCATTCTTTGCAGCCCGATACAAATTGATCCACGGACCGGTACCAGTCCGGGGCCCGGTGGTTGGGGACTCCTGCTCTAAGGTAATGATAGAAAACCTGTGACACACATTATCAAAGCTGATGTGCCAGCCTACACCAGCACCCGACAATAACTATTATTGAAAGCACAACCTATTCTTATGCAGTTTTCAGAGACCATGCAAGGATGGGGTCTGCTTTTCTGTGTCCTCAGGACCCTCTGGAAATTAATAAGAAGTTGTGCCCTTGCACAATCTCCAGAGTCTCTGAAAATCATGCAAATATTAGATATATTTTCATGAGGTTTTGGAGACTACAAAAGCTATGGAAGAGCATTTTCCAAAGCTGCTCAGGTATGAAGGCCTCATGCAATATGGAGCTGTCTTGGACAGGTTTTGGGGGCCTGTCAACAGAAATTGCCTGAAGATAAGCAGCAGCATATGACAGATCCTGGGAATCACACACATGATCAAACTGTTTTTTTAAATTAATAAATAGGTAAATAATTGTTTCTCTTTTGTTATGGGAAGAGTGAAATGCCAGCAGTCATTCAATGGATGATGATGTTGATATATTGATTGTTTGAGATTGTAGTGCTTTGTTGTCATGGATATCAGAGAATGGCTGGTAGTCCATGATTATTGGTACCAGCAACTCAGTTGTTAAGCAAAGCAGTTGCAATTAAAATCATGACTGAGTTTATCTTCAGCTTCCTTTTGCTTTATGACTTTTGTGAAGATTGTAAATGCAAAGACTGGTCATCATTGTTGTAATTGTGAACAGTTGTTGTGCAAGGCAGTTGCTAAATGAGGATTACCAGCACTCCATTCTGTGTTCTGTGTTCTTTAGAATGTCACATTGAATATTTATGCAGGAAATTTGTTAAAGGAATAAAGATGTTACCTATAAATGTTCTATTTAAGAAACTCCAGGAAGCCAGTCCTGTTGGCAATCCTGTCAGTAAATCTGGCAAAGAGTCTGAGAAGCTGTGTCACTGTTCAGGAATGAAATAGTAAGCAAATTGCTGGCTCACAGTTGATGTTTAAAACTCTAAGGCAGCAACAGTGGGAAGAGGGAGTGTGCAATCATGTGTGTGTGTGTCTGTGTGTGTGATATAAAGACCAATTTCTCACAGACTTTGTACTAAAATAATAATAATTAATGTCAAAAACTGGCATGATAAAGTAGCAACAATGGTGCATTGGAATATCTGCAAGAAATGCCATTTTCTTACAAGCAAGAATAGGTGGGACTACAAAATAGTCAAAGTAACAGAAAATGAAGACACTAAAGTGCTTTGGGACTTTAGAATTCAGATAAGCAAGCACCTACCACATAACATCCAAGATTTAACAACTATTAATAAGAAAGACAAAAAAAGTCTGAAAATGAACATGGCAGTACCTAGAATTGTATAGAAAGCAATAGAAATAGCACTTAGATTTCTATAACGCTCCATAGTGCTTTCCAACCTTATCTGAGCAGTTTAGAGAGTCAGGATATTGTCCCCCAACAATCTGGGGCTTCATTTTACCAACCTCAGTAGGATGAAAGGCTGAGTCAACCTCAAGCCCACCAGGACTGAATTTCAGACTGAATGCAATACTGCATTCTAATCACTGTGCCATCAGGGCTCTTCAAAGAACTGGAGAAAATAACAAAGTATAGAATTTGTATAGTATAGTCATAGAATGACTATGGCTAACAACAAAGCAAAGATATCTCTAATAGTGATAGGTGCAATCCCAAAACATCTGGAGCAGCTCTTGAGCACCACTGGCACTGACAAAATCACCACCAATCAATTGCTAGAGGCAGCTTTACTTGGAATAATTATACCATGTGACAATATCTATAACACCATCAAACAGCGGCATCTGCCTATTCCAGGATTTGAAGGTGGATAAAAATGCCAGATCCAGTCTAAATATCTGATTGACTACAACCAACTAAGAGCTATGGTGTTGCAGTGGTTAGAATGCAGTACTGCAGGCTACTTCCACTGACTGCCAGCTGACTGCAATTTGGCTGTTCGAATCTGAACAGGCTCAAGGTTGACTCAGCCTTCCATCCTTCTGAGGTGGGTAAAATGAAGACTCAGATTGCTGAGGGAAATGTGCTAACTCTGTAAAATGCTTAGAAAGGGCTGTAAAAAGCACTATGAAGAGCACTATGAAGGTATATAAATCATCCCCCTTTCTGTCGTCCCTCTTCCCGGATCCCATTCCCACCCTGCCAGACTTTGTGTTAGCATCAGGTACAACCAGGTCAGGCCAGTGTCTCAGAACAAAGAGCAGGTTGCAAGTCTCCCAAGCGACTGAGGCACACCCAGCACCAACAAGAGCCAGAAGAAGCACCAGCAAGAGCTGAGGTGCCAGAGAATCAGCCCCAGCTGCTTCCCCACCATCACCTTTACATTCTCAGGCCAGGCGATGAGTAACTGGGAAGGGAGGGCAAGGGCGTGTAGCCAGACAGTGGTGGGATCACCCAACAGATAGCCACAATAGGGGGATGAAAGAGCTACATGCGACTCTGGAGCCACAAGTTGCTGATACTCAGTCTGCTATTGCTATAATGACTCAAAATAATCAGCAAGCCAAATAATGTTAAAAGATAATTAAGAATTCCAGTAGCATTGACTCTTCTTTTTAAAATTAATCAATCCACAGTATATCAAATAATAGTTCAATAAAACTACACATTCAACTAATAATTGGTTGGATTACAATTTGGTTAGAAATACCAGTAAATACCTATGGAATCCTTGGAATTCTTGAGCAAGTGAGTGTGGGATTGGCTGCCTGTTTATATACAGTAGCTTGGCCTTCTGGTTTTAGTAGGATGAACCATCTCAGGGATCTTACATAAGGCTAAAGAGTTCTTCAAACTTGTCTCTGATCCTAAGGCCTAAGCTGATCCAGAGTTAGTGCAAACCTTTTGTATAGAAGTGTCCTCTCCCTGACATCCAAAATGAAGTCAAACTATCAAAGTTGTCTTGAATCCTTGTGGAAGAAGAACTATATATACTTAAACCTTCTAGAAATGGATAAATTAAAATAAATAGACATAAAGAAAAAAAAAACTGACCAGTCTTTGTTGCTCCTCCTGATGCTTTTTCAGCTGCTCCATCATCTGCTGGAACTCTTCTTCTTTTTCTTTTTCTTCCTGTAAGGTGGCATCATTCTGTTCTGCATAGGCCATTGCCACCACAGCCAGGATTAAATTGATGAGATAGAAAGAGCCCAAGAATATGATCACAATAAAAAAAATCATGTATGTTTTCCCAGCTGCTCGCAAAGTCTAGAGAAAAAGAAGAATTTCATCTTCCTTGATACCTGGAAATCCAGAATTCTATTCTCTTTTTTTTTTTTTTTTTTAAAGTTTTTATTAATTTTCTACAAACAAAC
>BLBF01017151.1:0-13733 GCA_015471245.1 Laticauda colubrina
ATCTTGCTTTTGTTTGAGCCATTGTTAAAATCTGTATATTCCGTCTGTCCTAGGCTTAACCTAGGTTCTGAATAAACAATCACCCCCTTTTGAATGAGCATAATAAAAGAGCGTGTACCCGGACATTCGGGGCGCACTCATCGCGAGGAACTTCGTCTCCTGTCGTTTCTCTCTCCTTCGCTCCCTATCATGAGATGCCCATCTGATGCGGGATAGCAGATACCGCAGCTGATGGTGGAGCTCAGGAACGAAGACACTCGTGCATTCCAGAACTTCATGAGGATGCCTCCAGCCATGTTTCACGAAGTTGTGCAGCGCCTGACACCCAGGTTGACCAAGGCAAACACCAACTTCCGGCCCAGCCTGGAACCTGGGATCAAGATGGCACTCACTCTGCACCACCTGGCCTCAGGGACCACCTACAGGAGCATGCAGTACAGCTGGAGGGTGCTACACACCATCAGCATTGTGGTCAGAGAAGTGGTACAGGCCATCATCGAAGAATACATGGAGGAGCTCCTCCAGTGCCCCTCCACTGAAGAAGGATGGAAGAAAGTTGCAGAGCAGTGGTATCAGAGGTGGAACTTTCCCCACATCTTTGGAGCCATAGGTGGAAAGCACATGGCCTGCAAAGCGCCAGCCAACTCAGGGTCCACTTATTTCAACTACAAGGGCTTCTTCAGCATCATCCTCTTCGCCATGGTCGATGCTGACTACTAGTTCATGTACATCGATGCTTCAGGCAACGGCTCATCTTCAGATGCCCAGTTATACAACGCCAGTCATCTCAAGGAGGGGCTGGAACGCAACCTCATCGTGGGCTCCCAGATCCAGACCCCCTGCCCAACGACATGCAAGATGTGCCCTACTTCATCGTGGGGCATGATGCCTTCTCCCTCACAACCTACCTCATGAAGCCCGACACCTCCAAATGCCTCACCCGTGAAGAGAGGATCTTCAACTACAGGCTGTTCAGGACAAGGCGGGTGGTGGAGAACGCCTTTGGCATCCTGGCCAACAGGTTCCAGGTACTTCTCACCACCATGCAGCATCACCCAGAGACCGTGAGGAGGACCATGGAAGCTTGCTGCATCCTGCACAATCTCATGCGCACCCGCTCCCCAGTCTTGCAGAACAGGCTCGTGGACCACCAACAAGGCAATGGGGACATGGAGCCTGGGGAATGGAGGCAAGGGCGAAACCTGATAGACACTAAGGATGTGCAAGGCCCCAACAGAGCTTCACATGAAGGGAAGAAGCAGAACAACCTCCTGAGACACTAGTGCAACTGGGTGGGAGCAGGTTCATCTTGGTCTGGAGGGTTGTGAAGAAGATCGGTGATCCTGTCCTTCACCACCTGGTACTGCGGTTCTGACATGTTCATGAGGGTCTGGTTGACGTAGGTGAGGAAGGACTTGCGGTTGGAGGATGGGGCGTCGGTGTGTACCAGCTGAGAGAGGAGATCTGCGCTGCTCCTGATGGTGTTTCTTATCTCCAGCAGGACAGTATGGCTCTGCCCCTCCGGTCTGCCTCTCTGCCTTTCTGTGGAGGTGGAGCTGGGGGTGGATGTGGGTTGGGCTGTGGTGGAAGTGCCATCTCCTTTCTCCCACTGTATCAGGCATCCTCCACACGCTCCGCCAGGGGTAGTACAGCTGTCACGGGGGTTTCCGTCGTGGCACGCTCCACAGATACCTGCCTGGACACAGGAGCTGCCTCTTTCCCAGAAGAGGACTGGCTATCAGCAGGCTGCCTGAGAGAGAGGGTTGTGAGAGGGGCTGCTCCTCGGTGGCAGATCTCACCCTCCAAGAAGCTGCACTTGGCCATCACGTAGGTCTCCCAGTCCATCAGCTTGACCGCGGCCTGGCCAGATTTCTTGAGGTGCAGCTTCCCGTACCAGGTGTGCATGTGCTTCCACCAGCCGAGGAACACCTCCAAAGTGTAGCCCAGGCCCTCCGCATTCTCTCTCCAAGCAGCCTGCTTCCTCTTGGTGTCTCGATAGAGCCTGTGTCCCTTCCGCCAAAGATATTCATTCTCCTCAGCCACTCCAGCACCTCCTCCTCATGTTCCTCTTCTATGGTGTATTGACTCCTCTCCCGTTCACACGTCTGCCTCTTCCTCCCTTTGGCAGGGCCATATGGGCCCTCATCAGAAGGGCTTCGAGGTTGTAGGGGCTGCTCCTCCACACCAGCAGCAGCAGCAGCAACAACAACAACAACAGTAGCAGCAAAAGCAGCACCAGCAGCACCAGGATCACTAGCAGGACCAGGAGCCAGGACCAGGAGCACCAGCAGGACCAGCAGGACCAGCAGGACCAGGAGCAGCACCAGCAGAGTAAGCACCAGCAGGACCAGCAGGACCAGGAGCAGCACCAACAGAGTAAGCACCAGCAGAAGCCCCAGCACCAGGAGCAGTGCCAGCAGAGTAAGCACCAGCAGAAGCACCAGCACCAGGAGCAGTGCCAGCAGAGTAAGCACCAGCAGAAGCACCAGCACCAGGAGCAGTGCCAGCAGAGTAAGCACCAGCAGAAGCACCACCTCCAGAAGCAGCATCAGCAGAAGCCCCAGCATCAGAAGAGCGAGCCTGGGCAGCAGAAGCCCCAGCAGAAGCAGAGTCAGGGCCAGGGGGTGGGAGGGTGGCCCTGTCCCTCTTGCCAGGGCTGGCAGCAGATGGCAGAGGCTTCCATTTCTTCCCCATGGTTGTTGGGTTGCTGGCTGGCTGGCTGGCTGGCTGGCAAGCTGTGTCTGGAAGCAGGTCTTTCCTCTGAATGGTGTCCTGCTTGCGAGCTGCTTCCCTTTATATCCACGGGGCTGACGCAATGCATCCTCCCCGCATGCGTAGTGAACACTAGGCATCTGCTAGGCATCCGCTAGGCTTCCGCTCTGCATCCGCTTCATCCGCTCGGCATCCGCTCTGCATCCACTCTTTCTGTTCTGCATCCACTTTGCTGTGCTCCCCTGGAAGCCTTGCGGATGTGCCATCTGCTCTCATCCGCTAGGCTTCTGTGGAGCATCCGCTTAACATCCTGGCTACATCCTCCCCCCGTCCGTTCCTTTCCATGTTGTCCGCTCTGGTTATGCAAATTCGGGGCACTTTTGAGAGCGGATAACAATGGATGGAACATTTTGCTCGTCCGCTGTGTCCTTTTTCCAAATGTTTTGCATCCGTCGGCCAGTGTGACAGGGCCTTAAGATGCTGAGCTTGTCGATCTGAAAAGTCAGCAATTTGGCGGTTCAAATTCCTAGCACCGCATAATGGAGTGAGCTCCCATTACTTGTCCCAGCTTCTGCCAACCTAGCAGTTTGAAAGCATATAAAAATGCAAGTAGAAAAATAGGGACGACTTTGGTGGAAAGGTAACAGCCTTCCCTGCACCTTCGGCGTTTAATCATGCCAGTCACATAACCATGGAGTTGTCTTTGGACAGTGCTGGCTCTTCGGCTTTGTAACAAAGATGAGCACCACCCCCTAGAGCCAGAAACAACTAGCACATATGTATGAGAGGAACCTTTACCTATAGCTAAAGAGTTCTCAATCACATTGGCATTGGAAATGCATTTAATCTCTGGTTGTAAGAGTTTGCTTTCTGAATAACTATCTCACATTTTTCAATGCAGTTCTATACTGATGTAGAAGAACAGACAAAACTAGGGGAGTGGGTTAAGTGTGTCATTAACTTAGAGTCACTGCATTTCCCACAAGCATTCCAAGTCCAACTTTTCCTGAACTCCAGTGGCCCTTATTTAGCACCAATTTAATACTGAACTTCAGTAGATCTGATTCTTATATATAGGCTTGAATAAATCTATGTTGCAACCTTACAAATGATCCTGATTCATTATGCTTGACAGTTAGCTGCCCAAATAAAGCTATAAGCTATAGAAGACCCTCACATGACTGTCTGTGGTATGAAATAGTTTTTATATTCAGTTCAGAATTTGCTACACTTGAAGCTCCTGGAATCATCCTGGCTAAAATGATTTGCATCCTACTGATCTTTCAAACATTAATTCACTTAATATTTTGCAAACAAAATTAGTCTGCATAAGTTCTCCTTTTTTATTACTGTTTGGGAAAACAGGTTGTGGAACAATGCGAAGCATCTGAATATTCAAAATTCTGCTCATCATTCTTGCTATTCTACTAAAAGAACAGTCATCATTTAGTCAGAGAAAGAAAGAGGAGCACATATGATAGAAGAAGGTGCCAGGTTATGGAAATGTATGTATATGCAGAAATGTATGTATATGCAGAAGGTTGTTTTTCCTTATCACAAATTGACTATAGCTATTCCAATTTTCAGCGTCTTTCGGTTTGAGGAGTTAAATGCAGATTTCCCATTCCCTGAAAGAGAAAAACACTAGAGAAAAACAATGCTGAGAAAGAGATTCATCTCATCAGCTTCTGAAATATTGTACATCTACTTGCAAAATAGTTCGACAATTGTGGTTTTACTGTTGATATAAAACTGTACTGACAGCATGTATGGAAGTACCTAAGTCTACATCCTTCTGTACTTCAAAGACATTTCTGCAGGATAATAAAATAAAAGCTTGTCTTGGGGATGATGATGCAGATTCATGAATATGCATGTTTAAATTATAAATGACTGGTAAGAGTGAAAAACAGAGAAGACTATGAGTTAAAGAAACTTGCTGAATCTATTTTAATGGGATCCAGTATTAATATCACAATGAGGATTTCTGACCATGTGATTATAAGCCTTGGACCGTGGGTTCCTCAATCAAGAGCTTCTAGTATTTTAAGACTAAATTGATGCCCTAGAAAAAATGTGAGGTGACTGTGGCTGTAATCTACAACATTTATTTTTTTCTTTTTCTGTTACTGCTGCCGATTTATCTCTGTTTGAATGGTCATTGATGACACCATCTGGATTCTCATCATCACCAAAGTATGCCACACTATGCTTCTTCACTGCTTTTATATTCCTTTCAGGATTCTACCTCTTTTTTAAGCTATAATCTTCCCAATAAGCATCCTTTCTTCAATTCCACAGTTTAGTTATTTTATCTTTGGATGTTTGTTTATGCTTTGGATCCAAATTCTCTGAATAGTGTTGTTTCCATTATCTTGATGTTAACCTATTCTGCAGATAACAGTAGACATAAAGGCTTACTTGTCATAACCTGACATCCAAGAAACATGATTTTTTTTCATTCCTGTCAGAAAATAATTCTTTTTCTTTACCACTTCTATTTGCCTCAAGGATACATGTTATTGCCTTAATATGTTATTCATTCTTCTTAGCTTTTTCATTATGTGATTGTCTCCTTATTTGCAGAGTCATGAGATTCTTGCAATATACTTTTTAATTTTTCCAACATTTGATTCGTCTCATTGATTGGGTAAGTAAATGTTCATCTGGGAAAAGTCATCATTAAATATTATCATTAGTTATCTGTTCCTTCCACTGATTTTAGTCTCCATGACAAGATAAAGATGTTGTATTATTCTTCTCTAGGAGGTACCATGTCTCTCCTTTTTGATGGTAAAGAAAAGTGCACAACATATATAAAAAGCCTTTTCACAACTTACCTATTTTGATTCCAAACGTTCATTCATGCACTCCATTTGTATAGACTGAGGGTCAGCAACTTGCAGCACTTTGGACTCTCTCCTGCGGCTCCCTGTCAGATGAACCTACCACTGGCTGGCCCCACCCCTCACCCTCCCCTCACAGTCATTTTTTGCCTGAGAAGGGAAAGGGTGATAGCAGTGGATGGAGTCTCATTCTGTATTCCAGGGTGGGAGCAAAGTACCCTTCTACTTGCCTCTTCTTCCAGCCTTCCTTGGTGCTGCGCACACCTCAGGGAGATGTGACTTGCTCTCAACCCTGAGGCACTGGCTGGGCTGGCTGCACCTGATTCTCTGCATCATAATGGGCTCCAGGAGGAGGAGGGGATGCTGTTTCCTCCATTATGAAGCATGCTAAGTTTAAACGAGTAGGCCATGGAGGCGGAGAGAGCAGTGGCATCAGTGTCTCGGGCGGAGAGAAAGACATGCATATCCCCATATTTCTCTAGCTGCCTCCATGGCCTTCTCACTGCTCTTGCAGCGCCTTGCGCAGCACACTTAAATTTATTGCACTTCACAAAGGGGGAAATGATGTCCCCTTCTCCCCCTGGAGCCCATTACAATGCGGAGCATCAGCTGCAGCTGGCCCGGCCAATGTCTCAGGGCAGTAGTGGTATATTACCTGTTCTGCTACCATTTTGGTGATCATGTGTGTGCACGTACCTAATGCGCGCATACAACTTTCCACACACCAGCTGAGGCCTGCAAGTGCCAATCAGCTGAGAGGATAAAGAAAAGTGCATGGGCGGGTAGGAAGGCTAATCCTGTGCTTTTCTCTTCTTTCTCCTCTCAGCTGATCATCACAGGCTTTTTTTTTACTTCCGGTTCAGCCAAACTGGTAGCAATGTTTGCTACTGGTTTTGCTGAACCGGGCTGAACTGGTAGCATACTACACTGTTTCAGTGTTGAGAACAAGTCATGCATCTCCCCAAAGTGTGCGCAGCACCAACAAGAGGGGAAGAAGAGGCAAGTAGAGGGGCGCTTCACTCCCAGCCTGGAATATGGAGCAAGTCTGCTATCACCCTTCCCGTCTCAGGGCAGTGGAGCAATGAGTGGGAGGGAAGGTGAAGGATGGGGCCAGCCAGTGGTAGATTAAGCTGATAGGAAGCCACACCAGGGGGAAAAAATAACTTCATTTATCTGGGAACCTGAAATGACTCTTGATTTAAATCTTATGGTAAAAAGCACTCAAAGAAGAAGGAACAATGTCAGCAAAAAACCAAAATCAAAACCTAACCCTTGCCTGTTTTTGGAAATGGTTCAAGTGGGAACACACACATACATGAGAGAGAGAGAGAGAGAGAGAGAGAGAGAGAGAGAAAGGGAGGGAGATGAGAGGAAGGGAGAGAGAGAGAAAGAGAGATGAGAGAGAAAAAGAAGGAGAAAGAAAGATGAGAGAGAGGGAGAAAGAGATGAGAGAGGGGGAAAGAGAGAGAGAGAGAAAGAGAGATGGAGAGAGAGAGATAGAAAGAGAGATGAGAGAGGGAGAAAGTGAGATGTATGAAAGAGAAAGAGACAGAAAGAGAGAGTGATGAGAGAAAGAGAGAGAGATGAGAGAAAGAAAGAGAGAGAGAGACATGAGATAGGGAGAGAAAGAGAGAGATAGAGACCTGTTTCCTAGAGAAAAGAAAATACTGGAAACCACAAAACCTGGGTAGGCATGCTGGGGGGGGGGAGTGTCATGTGACTGGGTGGGAGTGAGTGACATCAAATTGGCCACTCAGGTTTTGTGGCTCCCGATGTTTTCTGTGGGAAACGGGTCCAAATGGCTCTTTGAGTGTTTAAGGTTGCAGACCCCTGTTATAGACCACTCCCATTGAAAGTCCATTTCATAACAAACATATTTCTATTCACAGTAGTGCTCCCTCCCTCTCTCTCTCTCTCTTTCTCTCTGAATATTAGGAGCCTCTTTCAGTGCATATTTCATTGTTATCCAATTAATCTCTTACACTGGAACCTGAAAAGCATCCGTAATATGCATCTACTGTTATGGCAACCTGAGTATGTCACTGCCCAAGAGCCCAGTACAGTTTCCTTTGGCCCCATGCCTTGTTTTCCATGAATGCAGTATCAAGAAGAGTAGCTAAAGCCTCACCCACTACCAATTTGTTGACTCTACGTGTGGAGTAATGGTAACAGAGGAATGTATTATGCCCTTGTTCCTGAGAGATAGAAAAGTCAGGGAGAAAAGGAGGAAGTTCTAAACATTATGACTTTCAACCAAAGCTGGCAAGTGTCTATCTTAGTATACCATAAAGTGGTTATAAAACAACAGTGAAGCAGACTGGAAGCTGTCAGCTGTCTGTTTAAAAAAAAAACCCAGGAAAAATATAATAATTAGAAAAAAGAGATGATGAAAGAAAGTGGTTGGAGGGGTGCTCTTGATAGGAATTTTGGAATTATTGAAGAGTTTATGGAATTGTGTCATGGCAAAAAATGAGAAGGCAGACCTGGATTAAGGAAGTTTGGGAGAGAGAGAAAGAGAGAAGCAGACAAAAAGTAAACATGACAATAGTGGGAAAGAAAAAGGAAGTAATAAATTGTCAGGAAGGAATAAGAACATCCAAGCTGGGGTGGCACAGAAATATATTGACTCAGTGGTAATTAAAAAGTAATTGACCAGATTGTCACTAAGAGTACCATCATTAAGAAAGCACCAACACCCAGGATCAGGGTAATCTGGTTGAAACTGGTTGAAGAAGGACCTCCTGGAGTGAGGACATGAAAGGAAGATTCCTACCTTCTTTTTTAATTATTTATTTATATATAAACATTTTGAATAAGTGTATTGTCCGGGCATACCATTTTACAAAAGAAAAGAAGAAAAAAGATATATATTTTTATATCTTTATAAAAGATGTCAGCAACATATGCTAATAACAATAGTAGTAGGACAACAGAATGATTTAACCATATTTATAATTATATTAGCTTAATTGTAATCCTATTGATTATATTAGCATACTTATAATTATAAACAAAGTTCATGTTTAATTTATACACAGCAATATTCTTTTTTTATCTAATTTCTACCTCTTATCTCTAACCACTGATAAAATCTATTCCACGTTAAATAATACTCTGTATCTCCTTTTATTTTCAATGTCAGTCTATCCATCTCTGCACAATCCAATATTTTCTGAATTATATTTTTATCTAATGGGATGTTTTCATTTTTCTAGCATTGTTTAAATATAATTCTGGCTGCTGTCAATACATGTAAAATTAAATATATAGTCCCTTTATCATCGCTTTCTGGTATTATACCTAACAAAAATATTTCTGGTTTCAAATCTATATGCTATTTGATCATCTTTTCCAACCATGTGTGTATTTTTATCCAATGTTTCCTTGTTCTCATACATGTCCACCACATATGATAATAAGTACCTGGGGTCTGGTTACACTTCCAACATTTGGCGGACATGTTAAATATTTTTGTTAATCTTGCTAGTGGCAAGTGCCACCTATAAAACATTTTATATAGTTTTCCCTTATATACAGTAGCCAGTTTGTCATTTTGTAGTTTCTGTCTCAAAATTTTTGCCATTTATCTAGCTCTATTGTATTGCCAAAGTTTTTTGCCCATATTATTATTGTTTCTTTAACCTGTTCATCTTCCATTTTAAAGCTTAATAAATAATTATATATTTTTATCAGTTTTTCATTTGTCCCTAATAACATCTTGTCAAGTGTTGTTGGTTCTTTATTAAAAAAAAAACATGTTTTTACATCTTTCTCATATCTCGATTGTATTTGCAAGTGTGGCCACCATACTAAGTCAACCCTTTGATATTGTAATTCCTGTCTAGTTTTAAGTTCTCCATTCTCATTTGGAATATCCAATTAATAAGATTTGGGTGTATCAATGCTTCTATTGTAGAAAGCCAGACTGGTATTTTCCTATGATTTTGTAATTTGATTTTTTCCCATACCAAGATTAAACCATTCCTTACATAATTTCTTTGAAAATATTTATGTACTGTACTCCTTCTATACCACAGGAAAGCATGCCATCCTAATTGAAGATCATGTCCCATTAATAATAATCCTCTATGCCTCAAATTTATCCATTCTTTTACCCATGTAAGTACAGGTGTCTGATAGTATAGCTCCCAATCTGGTAGCCCAACACCCGTCCCCTTGCCTTTAGACTCCTGTAACATTTTCAATTTTATTCTTGCTTTTTTTTCCCTTGTCAGATATAGTTCAAAATTGTTTATTTAATTCTTCAAAATACTTTTTCTCTAGTTTTATCAGTACTGTTTGAAATAAGAAAAGTATATATTTTATAATAAAAGTATATTTTATAGTAGATATTCTCCTTATTTTTTTATTAAGAAATTTTTATTTTTTTACGACAGACATATACAAACAAAACATAAAAAACATAAAACCATCTTTCAGTTATATACATACAGTGTGTCAGTTGGTTATAATCTATTTTGCTATCCTTTTTTGTGCTATTACTCACAAGTCATATAAAATCTCACATTGTCAATTTAACATGATCATTGATCGCTGTAAATTCTTCCATTTCTCCAAATCCAACTTAATTTGTTGCATTAATTTTATGTATTTATTTCTGCTGGAGTTTGGAGGACAGAAAGAAAGACTTTTGCTGCTTTCCGTGTGTGCAGCCAAAAGCAGAAGAAAGAAGTGGAAAGAAGCAGCCTGGTGGCCAGATGAGGCACGTGAGATGAGTGGGGCAAGTTCCCCCCCTCTCATCTTTCCCCTCTCCCCTCACTACCTCGTGTCGTTTGCAACACAAGCGACGCAAGCCTTGTATTCCTGCAGGCCATGTGGGCAGCGCAGCCTTGTGTTCCTGCATAGCCTGGATTAATTGCTTTGGGGGGTGACATTTCTCTGCGGACCACCAAAATTTTCTCATGGATCACCAGTGGTCCCCAGCCCATTGGTGTAGAAGATGTCTTCCTCCCTGTTTTGGTTAAATTTGAGGTGCTTGACATCTCAACAGCTAATATGGATTCCTTCTTTCTCTTCTTTCCTCTATTTGTAAGCTAGCAATAGGTACATCCAACGAACCCTATTAATAGCCAAGAGCAAACCAACCAAAAGCTACCCACCAGTGGCAGCCTAATACTTCAATATCCCATGTATCAGATAAGAAAAGGGGAAAAAACACATTACAAATCCAATGCCCTCCAATTCAAGTTCAGTCAGTCTTCAATATCTCAGTATTTCATTATTTCAGTATCAGAATCAATTAAGTTAACAATCCACAAGGCCCACTGTTACCCTAGTCTTTGATTTTTCAATATTCCAGTAGTTCACCGGAGCAATCCACATGAGCCATATTTTATAAGAAGAGAATTAGAAAGTAAAAAAGGGAAAGAGGAAAAATATTCATCCTTAAGAATGTCTTTTATGCTGTCTTATCTTCTATCAATTAATATTTAAATCTATAAGGTCCACTGATAGCAGTCTTCAGTCCTTGATACTCTAATGTTCCAAAATGTCAAGCTAAACCCAAGGTCTTCTTCCCACATTCTCAAAATAAATATCTGTCTTTCCATTTTTTCTGTCCGTCCCCCAAAAATATTTATAATCTACAGCAATTCAGAAGCAGTTCTTTTCTGTAACTGCTGCCTATCTTGCTTTTCTCACAATAATTTCCAAATTAAAATTAATCTTTAGTCTATTTCTAGGCAACAGGTGCAGCAGTCCTCAAAACAAAGTATTTTCAATCTCTTGTTTAGCTTAACAGTTCCAAAATATTTCTTTTATATATTATCTTTGGGCAGTAGGTGGTATCCTTACTTTCTTTTCCTTTTCCACTATGAGTTTAGAAGTCAAAGAAGAGGGGTGGAAATGACTTTAACTTAATATAGCCAAAAACATAGGAAAAATAGCTCAGTAGAGGTACATATTATATATATCCATATCTTAGACTGCACTTATCTTGTTAAATACTCAGTCCAGTCTTTCTCTTCTTGTTTTAAAAATACTTATAGTTTAGTTCTTTCAATTCCAGTGGATGTGTAATCAGTTCAAAACTTTCACTTGCTGCTTTCCATTGGAGGGGGAAAAACAATTCCCTCCCTCCTTATCTCCAGAGTCTCCCTTCTTCTCAAAAATACTTTTGATTAATTTAGCTTAATTCTGGGTAGAAATTAGGCAATCCTTACCCAGATCCAGTAGATTGTTTCCCTTTCTATTTCCTACTTTCATCAGCCTTGTAAGAGTGTACTGAGAAAACAGGAAAAAACTTAAGGAATGGATATTGGTATGAAATTGCAAAGATGTAATGGAATGTGTGCTAGTTATTTTATTTTATTTTTTGTTTTAAATATGATTTTGCATTGTGTAAGACTCCATGGGCAAATAGGCGGCAATATAAATTAAATAAATATAAAACTAGTTTGGATCGATGCAGATTGAAGGCAGAAAGAAGACGTGGGAAGGAAGGAAATCTAGGTTATCAGAATATATAGCTCTGCTGACTACAAATAGGAATGACCAATTTGAAAATCTGATGGAATTATAAAACCGGTCTGGCAACAAATCCATGTATTTATCTTGTTCCAACATCTAAATGAAGATCTAGGAGGACACAAATGAGGTTTGAGGTACCTTCATATACTTTTCCTCTAATGTGGCATATGCTATAATCTTGCCAGCAATACCCCTCTGGATTCTACATAGGACATATGAGACAAATCTTACATAAAATAATTGATAAATACAAATTTGAAATCAGGACTCAAAATAACAACAGAATAGTAACAACTGATTTCAGATTCTTAGAACACTAAGACTATTTGGAAAAATGGACTTCACTAAACAGCACAGAGATGGTTTTGGAAAAGTGGACATCATTTACAACACCATTGGGTGATAAATTCCGAAACTCACAAACAGTAAAAGATTTCAGCAATATCAGAGGGTCTCAACAAACACAATGGATTTTTAACCAAGTACAACTGTTAATTGATAAGTTAGCAATAGCAATAGCACTTGGACTTATAGTTGAAACTTGAAAAATTAGAACATCGTGCAAAAGTTCATTTATTTCAGTAATGCAACTTAAAAGGTGAAACTAATATGTGAGATAGACTCATTACATGCAAAGCAAGATAGTTCAAGCCGTGATTTGTCATAATTGTGATGATGACGGTTTACAGCTCACGAAAACCCCAAATCCACAATCTCAGAAAATTAGAATATTACATGCAATCAATAAAACAAGGATTGTACGTAGAACAAATATCGGACTTCTGAAATGTATAAGCATGCATATGTACCCAGTACTTGGTTTGGGCCCCTTTTGCAGCAATTACTGCCTCAGTGTGGCATGGCATGGAAGCTCTCAGCCTGTGGCATTGCTGAGGTGTTATGGAAGACCAGGATGCTTCAATAGTGGCCTTCAGCTCTTCTGCATTGTTCGGTCTCATGTCTCTCATCTTTCTCTTGGCAATGTCCCATAGATTCTCTATGGGGTTCAGGTCAGGTGAGTTTGCTGGCCAATCAAGCACAGTAATCCCACAGTCATTGAACCAGGTTTTGGTGCTTTTGGCAGTGTGGGCAGGTGTCAAATCCTGCTGGAAAATGAAGTCAGCGTCCCCATAAAGTTCCTCTGCAGAAGGAAGCATGAAGTGCTCCAAAATCTCCTGGTGGATGGCTGCATTGACCCTGGACTTAATGAAATACAGTGGACCAACACCAGCAGATGACATGGCTCCCCAAATCAACACAGACTGTGGAAACTTCACACTGGACTTCAAGCATCTTCAGTGTGTGCCTCTCCATTCTTCCTCCAGACTCTGGGTCCTTGGTTTCCAAATGAGATGCAAAAGTTGCTCTCATCAGAAAAGAGGACTTGGACCACTGAGCAACAGACCAGGTCTGTTTTTCTTTAGCCCAGGTAAGACGCTTCTGACATTGTTTGTTGTTCAGGAGTGGCTTGACAAAAGGAATATGACATTTGAAGCCCATGTCTAGGATCCATCTGTGTGTGGTGGCTCTTGATCCACTGATTCCAGCCTCAGTCCACTCCTTGTGAAAGTCCCCAACACTTTTGAATGGCCTTTTCCTGACAATCCTCTCCAGGCTTTGGTCATTCCTGCTGCTATTTTTTTATTTTATTTTATTTTATTTTATTTTATTTTATTTTATTTTATT
>BLBF01017152.1:0-14073 GCA_015471245.1 Laticauda colubrina
TAAGCAGTGGTGGGATTCAAATACTTAAACAACCAGTTCACCCAGGGGCAGGTTGGCTGTCATGGGAGGCATGGCCCAACCTGACCCTGGGCTAACCTGTTAAATTTTACACACACACATCGCTATCAAAGTGGATCTGGGTGTTGTGTTGCGCTGCAATAGAAAATGGGCAACAGAGCAGCTGGCATGCGGGAAGGAGGATGAGCAGGGAGAAGAAAGAAGGAAAGTGATCTCCTCACCTCATGTTGGTTACTCCATTGCCCATTTCTCCACTGCAGCACAGCACCCAAGATCCACGAGGGGTGGGTGGGGGTAATTTAACAACTTGTTTGCCTGAACCTGTGTGAAACGGCTGAATCCTACTACTTCTCCTAAGTGCTTGTATCTCGCTTCTGGTGTTACTTCTTTTATCAACTCTTCATTATCAAGTTCGAATCCATCATCTTCAACAATTTTTCCTGCCTTAACAGCCCCCTTCTCAGTGCTAAACTGCTGCATAGTTTACCTGATTTGTTTGAGCTTATGTTTCTGTTGGAATAGTCTGGACAGCTTTATTCATGTTCTTCAATAATTTAGCCAAACTTTTCTTCCTAATTTGGCTTTAGCTGTTGGTTCAAGATCTAATCCAGCTCAGGCTTCTTGTTCGTTATCCTATTCTCTGATTTCCTTCTTTTTCTCCACTACTTGTTGCTCCAATTCTAAATTATCTCTATTATCAGTTACTTCAACAAAATATATAAAGTGAGTCTGGAAAATCTTGAGCAGAGCTGCTCTGCTTGCAATCTCATTAGTGAAGAACATGTGTTCCAAAATGTCATGCCTTTGGTCCATAAGTCCTTGTTCATTGATGTACACATCAAGGTGATTCTCCTTTCAAATCTTGAACATGCAATTTTTAAATTCATATTTTGTGGGCTCAGATCGATAATAAGCTTCCACAATTGAATAATTTTCTTCCTTTGTCTGGAAGAAAAGGAAGATTTTTCTGTTTTTTTCCCCACTCATTTTCCAGTTGCCTGTCAACTCTATGCCTGCTAGAGGGAGTTCAGTGATGTATCATATTTTTTTGCTAAACACCCAGAAGTCATAGTATTCAATACAAGTTTTGTTGATTCAGGCAACATTTGATCTAGCAGAGAATTCACTTGATGTGTTTTCACCATAGTTAAATGGCTCTTTAACAGAACAGGGAAGCCCATACACCACTACAAGGTAAAACTCCTTGGGAGGGGGGGTAATTTGATTATTATTCCCCCAGTGAGGCACTACCTTGATGTGATTGTGGGACTTGAGTGCTCTGAAGAAGATGAGAACTATGTCAGAAATTCAGCCCCACTGGACAGGTCTTATCAGAGGAGTCAGACAAAGATTGTCTCTTCCATAAAAAATATGGCAAGACATAAATTTCAGACAGCCAAACTGACTTGGATGTCACCTGGGTTAACAAGGTCCACACTAGATGTTAGAGTTCCTGGTGAAAAATGGACTACATCAGTTAGGAATGTGGTTGAGCAACCAGGGCTAGCAGCTGCAGAACCCTTCTGGGAGCAAAAAGGGTGGCTTCCCTGAGGCCCAGAAGGCCCCAAAATGAAGCATGGGGTAGGTGCTGTGAGCCCCCCAGGTTGAGTTTTCTGCCTTCCTTAGCCCTAGGGAAGCCTACTGGGAGCAAAATTGTCCCCCCAGGAGGTTTTCCTGAGGCCCAGAAGGCCTCAAAATGAAGTATGGGAGGAGTGTTGTGGCCCCCACCCAAGCTAAGTTTTCTGCCTTCCTGAGCCCTAGGGAAGCCACAGGAGGATTGCCTGAGGCTCAGAAGGCCCAAAAAATTGGGGGGGGGGGGTTTGCTACAAAAAAGCCACGCCCACCTAGTCATATGTCCATGCCCTCTAGCCACGCCCTCTAGCCATACCCACAGAACCGATAGTAAAAAAAATTTAATCCCACCACTGGACTGGACTCAAGCAGAACTAAAAGCAATGGATAGGAAGACCAGCAAAATAATGACGATGAATCATGCCCTTCATCCTTCGATAGACTCTACCTACCAAAGAAACAGGTGGAAGTGGAATGTTGCAAATATATCAGATGGCTAAAGAAGAAAACTGAGCTTTGGAGGAGTATCTGAAGGACAATGAAGAAGATGCACTGAATTTAGTATGCTAGGAAGGCTTACTGACTACTGGAGAGACCAAACTGGCCTACAAGAAAGACAAAATGAAGAATACAATGAAGGCATCAGAAGACAAAGCACTACATAGCCAATACATTAAAAAAAATAGTAGGGAAAGCAGATAATAACAAGACCTGATAATGGCTAAGAGCAAGAAAGTTGAAAATAGAGGCCAAGGGAGTAATGGATCAAGCCATAAAGACAAATGCATACAAAGCCAGAATTGAGAAGACAGGAATAGGCAACTGGTAAGCTGCTGCAAGAAGATTGCACAGATTGACTGTTATAAGCAACAGCATGACAAAGTAGCAACAATCGTGCACTGGACAATCTGCAAGAAATGTCATTGCCTGCAAGCTAGAACTGGTGAGATAATAAAATAGAGAAAGTCATAGAAAATGAAAAAAATAAATTGCTCTGGGACTTTTGAATTTAAACAGACAGGCACCTGCCATATAATACCTCAGACTTAACAACTGTCAATAAGAAAGACAAAAAAAGGCTGGATGGTGGATGTGGCAGTGCCTGGAGATAGCACAATAGAAAAAAAAGAACTAAGGAAGATAACAAAATACAAAAACCTACAAATAGAAATAGAATGACTGTGGCAAACTCAAGCAAGGGCAGTACCATTAGTAATAGATGTCTAGGGAGCAATCCCAAGACACCTGGAGCACTATTTGAACACTATTGACATTGACAAATTCACCATTGGTCAATTGCAAAAGATAGCTTTACTTGAAACAGCTTCCATCCTGCTACAATACTTGTAACACCATAAAAGTACCTATACCAGGTCCTTGGTGAGGACTTGATAACTAGACAAAAATGCCAAACCAATTTGAACATCTGGCTGACTGTGCAATGAATATTTCTAATAATATTCAAGTTAATGTCAGAGACGATGCATCAAAGTCCCAAAGCATGCTACCAGTGATAATATGTATTTGTCTATCTCCCCCCAAATTTGTTGGAATGTTTTAGTAAAAAGTTTTTAAAATTTGCAGGGGAATCCAAAAGTATTTTTTTCAAGAGGCAACTGGACTTTCTAATTTTTCTTTGAAGATGTTTGCAGGGAAAGTTTCTCTTCCTTGTAAGTTAAATATGCTTCTCAGGAAGGAATGAGCTCTCATTCAATTTAACTCTCCATTCTGCATATGTTCATTTATTATGCTGCATGTTCTACAACACAGCTCTGGTTTTCAGGACACATTCTTGGGCTCTAGGAACTCAAGGCGGGCTTCAATCTGATCCCTGAAACTTAACTATAATTCAGTTATTCAGTCTGCAGTTACAGGTACACAGATTATTCACAGCAATCTGTGAATCAGAGTAACGTTTATAAGATTATCCCATGCTTCTGCTGTGGTCAGCTCCAATATATGTAATTTAAATGCTCGGAAAGTAGATAACAATCTTTATCGAAAACCAGAACCAACATTTGTCATAACGTTCCAGAATTGGCATATGCCATGGACAACTTGAGCCACTAGAAGGCTGCACTATACCCTTTTTCTCGTATGAAGAACAGCCAAAAGGAAAATAGTCTAGCTACCCTGAATAGTTGCAGGGAGCATGCAATTTGGGTAATTCGTTTTTCTGTGCTGCTGGTAAAAACTTCTCCAGAACTACTTATTTGAAAGCGAGCATATGCCTTTCGAACAAAAAACAGACTAATCAAAGATACTTATCTTTTTCTTTTGCTGGTTGAAATTATCAATGATTACACCAATAAAGAGATTGAGAGTGAAGAATGCCCCAAAGATAATAAATATGACAAAATAGATATACATGTAGAGATTCACTTCATACTGAGGCTGTTCCTCTTGCTGGAAAAGCAAAGGAAGAAATGAACCCTTTGTTAATTCCTCCGTGAAAGCTTCAGAAGAGGAAAAATAACACTGTCTTTTCAAATTACCTCACGGGAGTCAACAGCTGCATACATGATGTCCATCCAGCCCTTGAAAGTGGCCTACAAGGAAGAATAATGCAGGACATATTCATTTTGATTGAGAATAGAGGACTCTGAATTTGTAAAAATATATATAAATTCGTATCCCAAAACAGGCACCTCAAAACCCAAAACAGGTTAGAAGTTACATCTTTCATTCTCATTTTCTAAACTTTTTAGGAAAAAATAACAAAAAATAGATCTTTCACAAGATCACCTTGTGAAAAATAATAAGAAAGGATGAGGACCGCCATGTTTATTTAATCATACAACTGGCTTTGTTAAAATGGTGAGAGAAAGGAGATGATATCTTATTAGAGTGTTCCTTTTAATGAAAATTAGTACCACCTACTAATATATATTAATTGAGCAGGTCCAGAAAGAACAAATATGTTTGTTCTGAATAATTTGGCTTTGTTTATAAAGAACAAATGGAGAAGAGAAAACAGAATAAAATAGTATATGCTTACATCAGCAGGTAATTTCTTCATGAAAACAAATGAAAGTAGAAACTCATCTCCATTGGATTGAAATTATCTTTCCTGTACAGTGTAACTGGCTGGAACTCATTTCTGAATGTGAACCCTTCATGGTAGTGATTGATAGGACAGGACTGGGGGGAATATATGATCCAAAGTGTTTTGAATACTGGTAGTTTCAATGAGGGTAAAGAGTAAACACCATCACTTCTATTTCCCCCCAAGCAATATAAAACTGCAGTATGTAGAAATAAAAACATATTTTGAAGGCTGGGTTTTCTCCTGATCACACAAGCAGAGAAAGTTTAGTTTGGTTCAAGAGAAATTAGGGAAAGATAGTTTAGACCAGGAGAAAATATGGGAAATTAATAGGAAAAAATACAAAATAATAAGAGATAGTTACAGGGATCACCAAAATTAATCTTAAAGCATCCTTACACTGATTGTACCAAACAATTGGTGATTGGGGTGATCAGGGGTGTCATATTCAAGGAGGTGGTCAGATTTTGCCCATGGGGCCATCTTGGAAATGGTAAGGGACCAGCCATGTCACTTCGACCAGACTATCCAATCCCAGGAGGTGCACGCACGCAAAGGAGTTGGGCGCATGCGTGTGTGTTGGGATAGGGCAAGTGAGGCCTGTGTGCGCATGTGCCCACCACCTCCTTTATGCATGCATATCTGCTGGATAGTGCGGGCCAGGCCAAAATGACAAGCATGTCCACCAGGATCAGGTGGGCTGGATCAAAGAGACATGGGCCAGCCCCCTATGCTTACCACGCTTACCAACCTTTCAGGTGTGTTTGCATAGAGGGGGAGGTGTCTAGCAGCAGGGGCTCCACAACTGGCCCTCCAGGAAGCTTCAGCCAGGGCCATTCTATCACAGCAGGCATGCAGGTGTCAGTGGCCGCAGGAGTGTACAGGCCTGGCCCATGCCATCCTGCAGGCACACAGGCACACAGGAAGCTGCCAGGAAGACGGGGGTGGGACCTGCACATGCATGCACTTGCTGATTTCTGCACACAGATGCGCACACCAACTCCTGTGCTTGCATGTGCACACAGACTCCTCCCCCTGCCACCACCCACATAGGACAACTAGAATGCTGATCCAGTCTGCAAAGAAATTGAGTTTGACACCCCTGTCCTAGATAATTCTACAGACAGTCTGCTGATAAAAATAAGGCATTCTCATCAAATCAGTCAAGCTGAAAGTTAGTAGGGACACTATTAATTTGGAATGCAGGGCTGATTGAGATTGCAGCATATCCAAACATAGAAAACTCTCTCAGACAAAAGTGATCTTATAGTGAAATATTGGTGAACTGTTCTTTCAAAACCCAAAAGACAAAGAATTGAATCAGGTTAACCAAATCAATATTTTAATGTTTGGGTGCGGAAAAGAGACATTAGAAAATCTACTAAAATGAATGCCATTGCAATAAAAAGCTTTCGTCCCCTCTCTCTGCACATCCAAATCAACTTGCTCTTTTTCTTCTGGAGTGTCTTTCTTAGGCCCAGGCATTCTAAACACTGGACTGAACTAAGAACGGGTCACAATAATCTGGGTCAAAACTATGTTTTTCTACCTGGAAGAAATCATATTTTTGGCTAAGGTTAAATAGGTGAAAGAGCAGTTTTTGCCAATGCTTTAGTTGGCAGGTTTCATATGAGCCTCTATATAAGAAAGACAGGTTTAGCTAAAATAGAACATTTCCTAAGGGAAAAAATGCTTACTTACCACTTGCAAAAGGGAGAGATAGCCTAAGCCCACATTGTCAAAATTGACTTTGACATTGACCCAACGGACATCAGTGGCATTTTCAACATTGATAAGATTGATGCAGTCACTTTTGTTGTTTACATGTTCAATTTCAAATAGATCACCTGTGGTGGTATTGACACAACGATAGTACTTCCCTGCAAAGAGGTTCACCCCCATAATGCTGAAGATGAGCCAGAAGATCAGGCATACCAAGAGGACGTTCATAATGGAGGGGATGGCCCCCAAAAGAGCATTTACAACCACCTAGTATCAAGAGAAAGAATCTACTCAGGATTTAATAACAGTAAATCAACTTCAAACCTTTTTACAAATTCAGAATATGGCCTGTTCAAAAGTTTTTTTTTAGTTTATGTTCTGGATTAGCTTGGAGAAGAGAATTCAAGTTAAATTTATACTAGTGCAGAAATGGCAGTAAGATAGAATATTGACTATAGACATTTCACAATTATTGGCAATCTGTGGGTTCACTTGCTATAGATAATTCTGAGATACCAGTAGTCTATATCGATATACAAAGCAAGAATCAACATAACTTCTTCCTAAAGGATTGTATTCATGATATATATAAATCATTGCATAATATTTTATAATCTAATTTAAAATAATGTAGTAAAAATTTTTTTAAAAACCAACTGAAACTCTCAAGGATCTGTCCCATTGCCTGGAGGGCTATGAGAATGGGAGACAGGAGGAAGAAATACAGCCAGGGCAACAGTGAGACAAGAATTATGTTAGCTACAGAAAGAATAAGGGTGGAGGAAGCATTTCAGGAGGGGCCCTTGTTTGTTCTTTGAAAAGCAAAGGAAAGGGAGGGGGCAGAGCTGACTCTTCACCCAGATCATTTGCCATGTTTTTTAATTTATATGGGGTTGGGTTTTTCTGGGGAAGGGGTAACTTTGTTTAGAGTTTTGAGCTGTTAAGAGTCATTGATAGTTGGGCATCATCATCACTATTACCACACCTCTTCCTCCTCCTCCTCCTCCTTATCCTCATCATTCTCCTCATAATCATATTTCTCTGGAGTGAATGTCTCCAATTTTCATCTCCATCTGTTTATAATAATCTTGGGTTGTGATCGTCTCTCAGAACAAAATGGAACTATTCCTTGAACTATTCATTCAAAGAGAGCAAAATGTAAATACAGCAGAGAGAAAAAATGGTAACCTATATGACCCTTCAAAATACTGTAAATGCTTTCAAGATAGGCTTGGACTTTTTTGCTATTTTTTATAGGAATTATATTCTGACTGTCTGAAATTCCCACTGCATAGAAGGAAAGTGGAGAAATAAAATCATGGATCGTCACACCGCACTTACTCTCATGCCTTCAAATCTGGATAAAGCCCGAAGTGGTCTCAATGCTCGGAGTGTCCTCAGGGATTTGATAGCTCCTAGTTCGGAATAGCCTAACCAGTTTGCTGTTAAACTAATTAGAGAGACCTTATTAAAAAGAAAAATGAAATGGTTAGTAGTAACAAATGATAGAATTACAGAAGAAGGAATATAGTTCCATATCTTGCACATAGGAACATCTGAAGATTTCTTGAAGCCCCTGAGCTGTATTAATATAACCATGATACAAACATGTCCTGACAATATACATGTTTTCTGCCATTTTCCCATTATGTTGCCTTTATCTTGTGCCCAGCTCGTAAAAGAAACAATTATCTTTAGCTGTACCAGTGTTAAAATATTGCATTTAAGCAGACAATATCAGGTATTACAAGACTATGTACAGTTTGCCATCCATCACATGAATGGATGGAGAATCAGTAATCAGGAGTAGATTCTTTCAGAAGGATGCTTAGAAACTGGTTCCGATTCATCTATAGACATCGCCTCCCTTCTAGCTTAGCTATGTCTGCAATTTTTCTGTTATCTCCCTTAATAACTGGGGGGGGGGGGGAGAAGAGGTATTGAACCAGTCTTTCAGTTCTGTGAAAGAACAAAAAAGCTATATATTTTTAGAATTCTATTGGGTATTCTGTTCCACCAAATGGTGACTTGCAATAAAACCCAGGCCATCTCTGCTGAAGTCCAATGATTAGTGGAACAGCTGATAAGATGCTATCCTACCAGCTGATAAGATCCTAAAAAATATGGCAAAGCCAGTAGAATTAAATAAGTGATTGGCTGTTGATATGCTGAAAACCATAAATAAAACAACAGCATTCATCAACTGTTCAGAACAGATTCAATTGAGGGTGTATATGGATCATCAATAGAAACATCGAATTACAAGGTAGCACAGTTTTCTGCCAATGGTGGGTCAATGGCATTTTAATTTGGCTATGGGGAAAGAATCTGGTTCCTGAATTCATGTCAAGTTAAATATTTACCAGAAGCAAACTGTTTTCTCATATTTTGAGGGCTAAAATTTGAAATGGAAGCTAACAAAATCATCACATGATTAATCAAATTTAATGCAAGACCAAAGGAATCTTTGGAAATCTTTCTCAGGACTGCTTACTTCCAGAAAGCTGCAACTTACATCAACAATGAGGAAGTCCAGCCAGCACCAAGCATTGGTGAAGTAGACCTTGAACCCATAGGCTACCCATTTGAGCAACATCTCAAGAATAAAAACATATGTGAAGATCTTATCAGCATACTCCAAGATAGTGCGAATAGTATGTCTGCGTTCTATGTAGATATCTTCAAAAGCCTGAAAGGGGAATTAAGGCAGAGCAATGTATGAGACTTCTTGACAATACATAAAAGTAGCAAAAGCAGCTATAGCATAACTGGCCTTTACTCTTCTGGGCATAACTTTGTATTAATGAACAGGAGCTGTAATAAATATACACAAGGATTTGGCCATTGTAAAGATTGGTGTGTAAATATGTAGAACATACCTGGGAATCCCATTTTTTAAGTTTAATACTTAAGTTTGCAATGAATGTTTCTAAAGTGAATGAGTAGAAATTCAACATGGACCTGAGATGACAGAAGGAAGACTATGGGGATACATTCAGTTATGTCTACTAAGTATGTGCTTTGTGACTTGTTGTTCACAATGTTATGTTCACTTTCCTACATCATTATTTAGATTACTGGTGGTGGGATTTCAAGGTTTCAGCAGCAAACATCAGTATTAAAAGCTTAACACTAAATTTTGATCTAGATAATATTTTAACCATATCACTGCCCTGAGTTTTTTTTTATGTACATTGTGCTGTCCAGACAGTTTATAGGTAATGGGAATTGAGATAGTTAGTTAGGAATTGAGAGCTGTCCCCTTAAGGGAATACATTATGGTAAATGTAGTTAAGGCATCCTAGGAAATGTAGTCCATGTCATGTGGTCACATCTGTAATCCTGATTGGTCACTGAATTGACCCTTGGTGGGTTGGGGGAGGTTCCTTCATTCTTGCCTGGATCCCAGCAGCATGCCGCTGCCTCACCCCCTTGCTCCACCATTATAGGAATGAAAGGAGAACTATCCTTTTACTGTTCTGGACCTTACAACCATTAGCTGATTATAAAGCAGACAGATAACTCCACAAAGCATCCATACAAAGTCTTTTATTGGTTCATCAGGCATCCTTTTACACAAGAAAGTCAGCTATGCAAAGAATTGGACATTGAAATGAATCTTGACATAACCATGAGTTATCTTGAGGATGCCTGATGAAACAATAAAAATACTTTATATGGATGCTTTGTGGAGTTATCTATCTGCTTTATAATCAGCTAATGGTTGTAAGGTCCAGAACACTCTCCCTCTCTTCAAGTGTAATGTAGAGAGTAATCTGCTCTTGTTTTCATGCACTGCATCATTGTATAGCTATTTTAATTCTTGTAAGCTATTTTATTCTGGGAACATAGAGGCACCAGACCTATCTGGGGGAAGCACCAAACCTGGAGTGGGACTGGACAATATAAATAACTGAGAAATCAACTTAGCTCTATTTGTAGCTTGAGTTGAGAGAGCAATGACTAGACTGCAGTGAAACTGCCTTTCTGGAAGAGATTGGATCACCAATATGATCATAAACATAATCTTCTGAATCCAACTGACTTATTATTCCTCAAATTGGATACATAATAGTACCTAAGAAATCTAACAAACTAGGAAGATTAGCATATATTCTTAGAAGCATATTACAAGAGCAATTTAAGATCAATCTCATTCTATTGTAGGGAAAAATGTACTGCAAAGGAGAATCACTCACCAGGGCACCACTGCTGAGGAGAATCATGAAGATAATGAAAGTCTCAAACCAATTGTGTTCCACAATTTTGAAACATGTTTTCCGAAGATTCCACCACTTTGCTCCCTTTTCTGTTTTGATATCAACATAAAGGCAAGGACACCTTTGAATACAGGCTGCAAAGGAAGAAAGAGTGAGTCAGTTAATGCTGCAGCTCCACTACCTTGTTTTAAAACTATGCTATGAACTTGAAATGTTAATTCACTGCAAATTACACAGATATTTTGTTATTTCCTCATATGCTCTGAATGCTGACCACACAATATCGGACCCCATTATCATAGCCAAAAGGAAATAATATAGTAGGGTAGGATAGGATAGAATACTTTATTGCCAAGTGTGACACACGAGGAATTTGTCTCCAGTACAGAAGCATATACAAACAACAAAGTAATATAATACTAAAGTACCAATAAGAGAAGATAGTTGAAAAGATGAGGATAATGATAATTATCCTTTATACATAATTGATTATGTAATATATATATATATGTGCTGTTATGCTTCCTTCGGGTATTATCCCACATCATTGTAGTTGTGCTTTTAAAGTTGAAGCAATGTTTCGGCAGAATCTCATCTGCCATCATCAGGCTTCTGTATTGAGTTTGGATGTGGGTCAGGCTATCATAGCTGTTAGTTTTAAATTTGAGGCTAGCCTACTATTGTCCCAGGATGGTTTTTTCTTCATCCTGATTGGTTGGGAATCTTGGTCTGTGTTTATTGGACTTGGAGTTTGTTTGATTGGTGTTTCTGGTTTCTTCTATCTGTTTTGTGGCTTTGATTGGCTGGCAACACTGTGTTCCTGTGTTGGAGGCTTTCAGTGCAGCTTGGCTTCGAGTAAAAGGACGGCTATCATCTATAAGGAAGCTAGGTTTCATCTGGGTGCCTGGTTGGGGTGTGTTTGAGCTGGAGGTATCAGGGGGAGTCTGTTTGTGCCCAGGTGTTTGCCTGGCTTGTGCTGTGGAGATCTTTCTATTTGAGAGTGCAGGCTTCCAAATGATTGACAGTCTGGTGGAATCATCTCTTCTATTCATGCTTTCAGGTCTTTTTTCAATCTCTATGGCTTCTCTGATGATTCTGTGCCTGGGGTTTTCTATAGTGGCTAGGGTTTTGATGCCATTGAAGTCGATGTTGTGACCTGTGGTTTTCATGTGTTGGACTAGTGAGGAGGTGTGTTCCAGCTTTTTTACTGCATTTTTGTGTTCATCCAGGTGGGTACTTATTCTTCTATTGGTCTGTCCAATGTATGTGGCCAGGCATGATACACAGGGAATACATAGGAATACACTTGGTTTCCAGTACAATTTTATCTTTGGGGTTTCTAAGGATGGCTGCTATTTTTTTGTCTGTTTTGAAGGCAGTCTTGATGTGATGCCTGTCTAGTATCTTACTGATTTTGTCTGTAGTACCTCTTATGTAGAGCAGGACAGTTGTTCCATAGGTCTGTTGATCTTCTAGGTCTCTATTATGTCTTAGTGTGTTTTAGTGGATCAAGCTGGTGATTTTGTTTTTGTGGAAGCCGTTGGCTGTCAATACTTTAGTCAGGGTGCATAGTTCAGTCTTTATATGTGTCTTGTCTGCCAGGCGTTTGTTTCTGGTAATTAGTGTTTTGGCCACGAAATTTATCTGTGCTGGGTGGTGGTGGGATTGGGCATTGAGGCAGCAGTTGGTGTGTGTTTTCTTCTGGTATATGGTGTGTCCTAGTGTGCCATCTGTTCTTTTGTAGATTAGTACATCTAGGAATGGTAGTTGTTTGTTTATTTCCGTTTCCATGGTGAACTTGATTTTGGGGTGTGTGCTGTTTAGGTGTGTTAGGAAATTGTTTAGATTTTCTTTTCCATGGGGCCAAATCACAAATGTGTCATTGATGTATCTTAGCCATAGTTTGGTTTTGTGGGTGGCATTAGCCAGGGCTCTGGATTCAAATTCTTCCATGAACAGATTTGCAATGATGGGTGACAGTGGTGATCCCATCGGGGCTCCTTCAATTTGCTTGTATCTTTGTCCTTTGTATATGAAATATGTCTTGGTTAAGCAATATTCTGTTAGCTCCATGAGGTGTTTAGCTGGTTGGTATTTATTTTTGATGATTTCAAGAGTTTCTTTTATCGGGACTTGAGTGAATAGTGAAACCACGTCAAAACTTACAAGCAGATCTTGTTCCACGTGTAGATCTTTGATCATTTCTAAGAAGTGGTATGAGTTTTGTACATATGAAGCTGTGGCTTCAGCATGGGGCTGTAGTTGTTTTGCTAAGTGTTTAGCTAGGTTTTGTAGTGGTGCTCCTTTGGAGCTGACAATGGGTCTGGGAAGTATGCCTGAGAGGTATAGTTTGGGGCATCTGGAAGATTTTTTCATTTGGAAGCCTGCATTCTTAAATAGAAAGATCTCCACAACATAAGCCAGGCAAACACCTGGGCACAAACAGACTCCCCCTGATACCTCCAGCTCAAACACACCCCAACCAGGCACCCAGATGAAACCTAGCTTCCTAATAGATGATAGCCATCCTTTTACTCGATGCCAAGCTGCACTGAAAGTCTCAAATAGAGAAACACAGTGTTGCCAACCAATCAAAGCCACAAAACAGACAGAAGAAACCAGAAACACCAATCAAACAAACTCCAAGACCAATAAACACAGACCAAGACTCCCAACCAATCAGGATGAAGAAAAAAACATCCTGGCACAACAATAGGCTAGCCTCGAATTTAAAACCAACGGCTGTGAGACCCTGACCCACATACAAACTTAATACAGAAGCCTGATCATGGCAGATTAGATTCTGCTGAAACGTTGCTACAACTTTAAAAGCATTACAATGTTTGTACAATGACGTGGGATAATACTCGAAGGAAGCTGAACTGCATTCATCAATGACACATTTGTGATTTGGCCCCATGGAAAAGAAAATCAGGCACCCAGATGAAACCTAGTTTCCTAATAGATAACAGCCGTCCTTTTACTTGAAGCCAAGCTGCACTGAAAGCCTCCAACATAGGAACAGAGTGTTTCTAGCCAATCAAAGCCACAAAACAGACAGAAGAAACCAGAAACACCAATCAATCAAACTCCAAGTCCAATAAACACAGACCAAGACTCCCAACCAATCAGGATGAAGGAAAAAAACCATCCTGGGCTAGCCTCAAATTTAAAACCAATGACTGTGAGACTCTGACCCACATACAAACTCAATACAGAAGCCTGATGATGGCAGATGAGATTCTGCTGAAACGTTGCTACAACTTTAAAAGCACTACAGTGATGTGGGATAATAACCGAAGGAAGCTGAAAAGCACACACACACACACACACACACACGAAGGAAGCTGAACATCACACACACACACACACACACACACACACACACACACACATATACATATATACATATATACATATATACATATATACATATATACATATATACATATATACATATATACATATATACATATATACATATATACATATATA
>BLBF01017156.1:0-25414 GCA_015471245.1 Laticauda colubrina
AGAAGCACCACCGCCATAAGCAGCAGCAGCAGCTCCTCCAGAAGCAGAAGCAGCAGAAGCCCCAGCCCCAGAAGAGTGAGCCCATGCTGCAGAAGCCCCATCAGAAGCAGAGTGAGGGCCAGGGGGGTGGGAGGGTGGCCCTGTCCCTCTTGCCAGGGCTGGCAGCAGATGGATGAGGCTTTCTCTTCTTCCCCATGGTTGTGGGGTTGCTGGTTGGCAGCAAGGCTTGCAGGCAGGCAATCAGGCAGGCAGGCAGGCTGGCAGGCAGGCTGGCAGGAAGGCAGGCACCAAGGCTGGCAGGCAGGCTGGCAGGCAGGCTGGAGGAAGGCAGGAACCAAGCCTGGCAGGCAGGCAGGCAGGCAGCAAGGCTGGCAGGCAGGCTGGCAGTAAGGCTGGCAGGCAGGCTGGCAGGGAGGCTGGTAGGCAAGCTGGCAGGGAGGCTGGCAGGATGGCAGGCAGCAAAGCTGGCAGCAAGGCTGGCAGGCAGGCATGCAGGGCAGGCTGGCAAGGCACTCGATGTGTCTGGAAGCAGGTCTTTCCTCTGAATGGTGACCTGTTTGGGAGCTGATTCCCTTTATATCCGCGGGGCTGATGCAATGCATCCTCCCCGCATGTGTAGTGAACGCTAGGCATCCGCTAGGCTTCCGCTAGGCTTCTGCTAGGCTTCTGCTAGGCTTCCGCTCCACATCCGCTTCATCCGCTAGGCTTCCGCTGTGCATCCGCTTCATCCACTCGGCATCCGCTCTGCATCCGCTCTTTCCGTTCCGTGTCTGCTTTGCTGTAGCCGCTCAGAAGCCTTGCGGATGTGCCATCTGCTCCCATCTGCTTCCATCCGCTAGGCTTCCGTTCCGCATCCGCTTTCCATCCACCCTACGTCCTCCCCCCGTCCATTCCTTTCCGTGTTATCCGCTCTGGTTATGCAAATTTTTGCCCCTTTTGAGAGCAGATAACAATGAATGGAACATTTTTCTCGTCCGCTGTGTCCTTTTTACTAACGTTTTGCATCCGTCGGCCAGTGTGACAGGGCCTTTAGGTCTTCAACTATTCTTTAACATATTGGAGGACAAGTCAAGGTTTTATTTCAGGCTTCAGAGTTTTTTTAGGAGGAAGAGTTACATGAACTCAAATGGTCAAAGCTTTTAGGCATCAATCTTTGGAAGTGGTCTGAAGTTTTCAAATTCCTATTCCTATTCCAAAAATTTCAAGCCAAGAAGCAGGAAAGAAGTGGACATGATGCTACTTTAAATTGCGATCAGTGGTGGTATTCAGCCGGTTTGCACTGGATCGGGTGAACCAGTAGCAAGGATTTGGCATGGGTCGTCAAACTGGTAGTAAGTTCTGGCTGGCCACACCCCTGACCCAGTTGCCAGGTCTCTGCTGACTCGCTTGCCTCGTCTGCCTGATACTCGCTCACCCTGCCTGCTTGATGCTCATCCCTCAAGGTATTTCTTTTTTTCCCCTCCCAACAATCAGCTGTTCATATGATCAGCTGTGTTGGTATCCCCCTTGCTGAGGCCCAGGAAGGCAAAAAATGGAGGGAGGGGCTCAGCCCTCCCTCCATTTTTTGCCTTCCTGAGGCCCAGAGGAGCCTTCTGGGAGCAAAAATGCCCCCCCTCCGAGGCTCTTCTGAGGCCGGGAAGGTCCCAAAATGGAGCTTGGAGGAGTGCTGCATGCCCCTCCCATGCTCTATTTTTTTTTTCTTCTTGAGCCCCAAAGGAGCCTTGTGGGAGAAAAATGCACCCCGAGAGGCTCCTCTGAAGTCAGGAAGGTCCCAAAATGGAGCTGGAGGCGGTGCTGTGTTCCTTCTCCAGGCTCCATTTTTTTTCTTCCTGACCCAGAAGAATCTTCTGGGAGCAAAAACACTCCCCCCCGAGACTCCTCTGAGGCCCAGAAGGCCCAAAAAACCGGGTGGGGATGGCTGCAAAAATGCAAAAAAAATAAATAAAGCCACACCTACCCAGTCACATGGCTATACCCACCAAGCCATGCCACCAAGCCACACCCACAGACCTGGTAGTAAAAAAAAATTGAATCTCACCACTGATTGAGATTATTTGTAAATTGATAAATGAATGATACAGCTTCTACTGTTTTTTCTAGGCATGGTTGAAAGCTATGAAAACATAGATTCCACAATTACGTTGAACATTTCAACAAAAGACAATGTTTGGAAAGTGTAAAAAGGCAATCAGTGAGCCTTACTTTAAATGTAGTTTCAGAAAGTTCCTAGAATCTACACTAGAATTAAAATGTATTGCTTGCCCAACCTCCTTCTATTGTTTGCCCATTTCTATGCACATTTTGATGGTTGAGGAATTAACCAAATAGTTAACAGTCAATGTTAGCATTTGATATACTCCCCCGCCCAGTTGTAAATAGTATTTGACAGCATCTGACAACTGTCCTGGAGCAACAGTTAAGATGTGATCATATCTGAAGTACAGCTGTTACTATTTGACAGTATTTGGCAGGTGACACATCACAGTTGTCAAGCTTTGATGGTATCTGACAGCTCCCATGCCAAGTATTTGACAGCTCACTTCAAATATAATCTAGGAAATAGGTTTAGGGAAGGAACAGATCAAAGAAGATTGGGATCTACTAGATCTCTGGTGATTTATAATAGATTGAGAAAAATTTCTGTCATCTTCCAGTTATTTAACAACAGTGGCAAAATGATTGACCTGGGTTAAATCTTGCAAAAATAAGTAACAACATTACCAGGAATAGGTTTTTGCTATGAACTCAATAATGTTTCATTCAAAACATTTCAACAGTTTTGACTTTTATTCAAAACATTTTTGAATCAGACTCCAAATGGTAAAACTAAAGTTTAAATAAGGAAATAAAAGGAAAAAAGAAACAATGTATTTTACTGATTAATTACAAACTACCAAGTTGTTGTCAATTTTTTAGAAACTCACATAATATGATCAGGTCTGGATAACTTGAGCCTGGACATTTATGCTTCCAATGAGAATTCAATTCAATTAGAAATGGCCCTAAAACAGTTGATTCAGAAATGTAAATTCTCATGCTCTTGGGAATAGAATTTTTGAAAGAGGAAAATACAAGCTTGTGCTCATTGTGTTGTTATACTTTGCTTGCTTCTAAAAACATCTTGCCTCTCAAGAACAAACATAAGTAGTTTGGACAATAAATATGTAGTGTGAGTTATGCTTTCATTTTGTGGTACAGGAATGGGCTTAGTTCTATACTAAGAATTAAATATTGAGTGAGATATTCTATCCCATAATCCCTTTTGCTCTGATTTTTTTTGAGAGGAGATAAAAGTCTTGTAATTTTTTCAACCTCTCTTATGCATTTGTGCTGTAGAAATATTGTCATTTTCCTCTATAATTAAAAAAAAAAACAAGGCACAGATTGTGACTTAACAGCACTGTGGCCTGAAGCTAAAGTATATGCTTCATGATACACTTACTAAGTTTCTATTTGAACATTTTTATAATAATGCTAGTTTATCACTCTAAACACAACTTGTAATCACAGGATATTAAGCTTTATTATCAATAATCAGAAAATTTGCTATAATTTGGAGTCATGGAATTGTAACTATTATCCAAGCAACCATAAAACCTTCTACAATTTCAGCATCGTGTGCCCTATTATGGTTATCTGCAATGTTGCACTGGTGAAATTTGGCTTGAAAACTCATAAATCTTTTTTTTTTAAGTTTTATTGTTTTTTAGGACAAACATAGAACATAAAAACATCAAACCATCTTCTATATATACACATACAGTATGTTGGTTGGTTTACAAATTGTTTTGTGCTTCCATTTCGTAGTCTTCAATTACAATTACATTGTATATATTGTCATATTGTCAATCAAATAATCCTAAATACATTAATATCATAGTTACTCAATCATTTGACTATACTATTATTCATTCATATTTTACGAAATAATCCATATTTTATTTGGTTTGTTTTATGACAGTTCATATTATCATCTCAAATCTATCCTACAATTATTTTGTAGATATGATAAAAAAATACATCTTTATATATTCATTATGTTCCAAAAATCTACATATTTCATTACCATGTTTTATTTTCTAACCATTGATAGAACAGATCCCAAATTTTATAAAATTGTTTATCATCTTGTTATCTGATTTCAAATGTCAATCTACTCATTTCAGCATATTCCAATATTTTCTTAATAATTTCCTCCTGTGATGGTATTTTCTCATTTTTCCAGTTTTTGGCAAATACAATCCGAGCCACTGTTAATACATTTAGAATCAGATATTTCAATTCTTTGCTATATATTTTAGGTAAAATTCCCAATAATAATATATCTGGTTTCAAGTCTATATGCTTTTTTTCCATTTTTTCCAACCATGTATGGATTTTAGTCCAATATTTTTTGGCATCTGCACAAGTCCACCACATATGGTAATAGGAGCCAGGTACCTGATGACATTTCCAACATTTTTCAGATTTGTTCTTGAACATTCTTTTCACTGCTATTTAACTAATTGTTTGGGTTAAGGTATACAAGAACCTGAATAAATCTTTTTTTATTTTTACTTGGATTTACAATTGGTTATTTCATGAGTGGATTAAGGTCTAGAAGAACCTGAAGATTTTGAATTGTTTGAAATGAGCAGGAAACTAACAGCGGCTGGTTCCTCAATTCCTACTTCTTCCTCTTCATCATCTGGAGGACAATGCTCAATACAGATGATGTTACAACAAGTAAAAGAACAGGAAAAAGTGACATTGCAGATGATAATGCAAGGAATTCAAAGCATACAAGCAAGAACAGAGAATACTGAAAGGAGAATAGAGAAAACTGATGAAAAGGTGGAGAATATTCAACAAATGATGAAGTATGATGAGAAATTCAAAAAAATTGAAGAAGATAAACAAAGAGATAAGAAGATTGGAGATATTGATGGCAGATTAACAGTGGTTGAACAAGATAAAAGTGGGGTGTTGAGATGGGAGATGGATAGATCAGAATTCTATCTCAGATTTCAAAACATAGAGGAAGAAAAGGGACAAAACTTAGCTTAGATAATGATAGAAATCTTGGTTGAAGCTCTGGAAATAACCAAAGGGAAGATGATGGATGGAATAGACAAGGTTTTTTGAGTCTTCACAAGATATGCAATGAGAAATAGTTTTCCAAGAGAAGTTCACATCAGATTTACAAAGAAAGCCATTAAAACACAAATATTTCAGATGGCAAGAGAGAAAACATTGAAATATAAAGATAAGGAGATTGTGGTCTTGAAACAAGTACCCAGAAGAGTGAGAGAAATGAGAAAAGAATACCGATTCCTGACTAAAATCCCACTTAAAAAAGAGATGAATTATAGATGGCTGATTCCAGAAGGTTTAATATTCACCTGGCAAGAACAGAGACACAGAATTGATTCAACTGAGAAAGCTGAATTGTTTTTTATTGAATACTTTGGAGGGAGAGAGGAGGAGACAGAAAAAGAAATGTCACTAATTGAATTCCAAAAAGCTTGCCAAATAGTGACTGAAAAAGAAGAAGATGCAATAGGCAGAAAGGTAGAAGTTAAGGAGCAACGTGAACCAAGATCTACAAGAGCTTCCAAACCTACTTGCAAAGTATAAACATGGAAGAGAAAAAACTGATTAGAATTAACATAAACAGACTTAATTCAGCTGTTAAAAGAAGGAAAACTTTCCATAAATTAAAGAAATTGAAATTTGATATAATCTGCCTACAAGAAGTACATATGAAAAAGCAACATGAACAAATGTTGATACAGCCAAAGTTAGGGAAAATATTTATTTCTTTGACACAATGTAAGAAAAGAAGAGTGGTTTTATACATTAAAGATATTATCCCAACGAAATTGATTTATACAGATGACGATGGAAGATTATTCATGGTGGAAATAATGGATGATAATATGAAAACACTCCTGATCTTAATCTATGCCCCGAATGACAATCAAGAATAATTTTATAGAAAACTACATATGAAAATAATTGAACTGGACTATGCTAATATCATTATGATGGGAGACTTCAGTGGAACTGTAGACAATAAATTGGATCATACAACACAGAAAACAACAAAGCAAAACAGAAAGACCCTCCCTAAATCCTTTTTTAAAATGACAGATGAAATAAACTTAAAAGATGCATGGAGAGAAAGAAATGCTAAGACTAAACAATATACCTTCTATTCAAACAGACATTTTTCATGGTCTGGAATAGATATGGATGTCAACAGAATTGTTAACTAATATGCAAGAAATAAATATTGAAACAAGTATTTGGGCAGATCATAATCCAATGACAATTAAATGGAAAGGACAAAGAAAAAGATCTAGATGGACGTTAAATAATACTTTACTAAAAGAAAAAGAATTCATACAAGAGGATGAAGAAAGAATTGGCTTTTTTCTTTGAAGAAAATAAAAAAGAAGAAACATCAGCGCAGAATGTATGGGATACAATGAAGGCATATGCCAGAGGCTTGACAATAGATTATACAAGGAAAAGAAATACCATGAAAAGACTAGCCTCAAAGACATTAGAGGATGAATATAAAGAACTTGAAAAACAGTTACAGAAAATGCTGCAGAAAAAGAACATTAAGTTAAAAATGGATATAATTAAACATAAAATGGGATTACTGGAAAAAGAAGAATTAGCATAGAAAATCAGAGGCATGAAACAGAACTATTTTAAAGATGCAAATAAGCCAGATAGATGGTTAGCATATAAATTGAGAAAGGAGAAAGAATCAAGAAAAATATTGCAACTAATAGATGATCAAGGCCAAGTTTGCTATGGAAGTAAAGAGAAGAAGGAAATTATACGAGACTACTATGGGAAATTATACACACAAGAAAATATTGATGATGAAAGAGTTAAACAGTACTTACAGAATGCTAATCTACCCCAGATACCTAAAGAGATTGAAGCAATGTCAGAAAGCAATATAATGATGATGGAGTTAACTGAAGTACTTAAGAAGCAAATCAATGGAAAGGCATCAGGCCCAGATGGACTTCCAGCAGAATTTTATAAAACACTACAAGAATCGAAAACTCATAAATCTTATTAACCTATTTTGCTCCGTGTTGAAAAAGCATTTGTTGTTCAGAATACGAACTCCTTTAATGGTTAGAAATTTGTTAGGATTTCAACACTGCCAATTACAGGCAATCGAATAAACATCTGGGATTTGAAAATAAGGACTGGATGCATGGAGAATAAATGAGGGATATTTGCCAATATTTGCCAGTGAGGCCAGTTCCTTACTTAGTGCCTATAACTGGAGTAAATCTTTGGTAAAGATTTAATGGCCAGTTCTTTATAAGGAAGCTAAGAGAACTTGGAGAGAAGGTAAGAAAAGAGGCCATGGATGGTTATGTTGCATAAAAAGGAACAAAGAGAGGCAAAAAAAAAAAAAAAGTGAAATAAGAAAAGTATGCAGAGTGTAACTTTTAGATTTCTTTTCAAGTTTTTACCATCAGTGACCATAAGAAGGATCTGCATTTATTTTTGAGATATCTGAATATTTGGTTGGGTATATACTTTCTCCCCGCTATAAAACCAGGGAGTTTCATACATGTCATTTGTGTATGTGAGATATAATCAACATGAATGCATATATATTATCTTGTTGCATCAGTTTCTGCTCTTCCCTCACATTGTATCTGTTATTTTTATCTTTGCCATAGGAAACATGGGTTTATCTACATAATTCCTGGATCTGGGTCATGTGACTTCATGGGGAAAATGGGAATTTAGAAATGGAATTAATAGCAACCCAATCTATGGTGAGTTTATGAACTTTCTTTGCCACATTTTTCTACCCAAATTTGGTCTCTGCTATTTTGTTTTCAGAAAGTTATCCAGATGACAAATGGACAAATGAAATGAACCTCTTTCATAATTTCTTTCCAGTTTTCATTTGGGTTGCAATGAATAAAAAGATGCTATAACAATCCCTTCTCTAATCATAGTAATTTCATTTTATAATTATGCATGGTATCAAGGAGAAGCAATTTTTATCCAGTAATGTTTGTTCTTAGGGTGTTATAGTTAAATATAGTTTCAGTTGTTCATGATTGTCTTGTTCCCTCAATAAATGAGTTGTAGACAATTTTTTCACCACAGAAGTTACTGTGTTATCAAAAGAACAAATAAGAGAGATGACAATATTACTGTAAGATCAAACCTTAGTCTAAGAATTTTTGAGTGGTGCCATAAGGTTCTAAAATATAGGTTGACAAATTTGAAAGAAATTATGCCATGTCTGCTTAAATACACGTAACCTTTCACACTTACAAAAAACCTAAAATCTTACTTAAAAAGAATTAAAACGGTAATTAAGTTACAATATCTGAACAATAAGAGCATTAAGAGAAGGAAACATATAGCAATTTAAATGATTCTATAATACATATTTAAAGCCACATACAAAATGTACTAAAAGACCTAAAGAATAAAAGTATTTTTGCCTTGTGTGTAAATATTTTAATGCAGGTATTAATTGTCTTCTAGGAATTGTCTGTGGATAGTTATCTCCATGGCTCCATATGAAAATGTACTTAGGCTGATTTTAGGGTTGAGTAGGAATGTACAAAGAGAAATATTACAGCCATGAAGGGCTTTACCCATGAAGGGCTGTAGGTTAATTTCAATGTGCAGGGTAAGACTTCCTTTGTGAAGGTACTTGCAAAGGTTATACTTACTCTACTCTACTAAACTGTAAAGGCAATATACTGTATTTAAGGGATTCTGTATTGGAACAGCTATATTTTCCCTCTCATCTCAGTGTGATATGGTTTAATATGAATTGATGTTGCTCATCTTTGTGTATGTGTCCTTGAGCATGTAGAAATCTTTAAAAAGTTTTTTTTTTTTTGCTGCCATGTTTGCATGAGCTGTTCCAGATAAAAAGCAGACAACTTCTTTTTCATTATTTGAGAACAGAATCTACTTAAATGACTTATCCTGGAATCCAGATGAGAAGAAATATTGTGGCTTTTATTTGATCTTGTGGTTTAAACTATAAAATTTCTTAGTAATCTCTTGATTCAGGATATTCAAATCACTTCAGAAATTACTCTTCTATGTTAAACCTGGTAGGTTCTGGCACATAACTAGTAGACAACCTGTTTACAAGGGCTGTTAAAGAGTGACACATAGTAATTCCACTCTAAATGTAACAACTCAGATATTTCACAGAGGTTTTGTGGCTCTCAGTTCAGCAACTCTACGTGTTCAGTATTGTAGCATTTTTTAGATCTGGACTTTCTGTTTTAGAACTTCCCCAAGTTTAATTAGTATGTTAAGGTATTGAATTTAGTAGCTGAAACAGTAAAGAGTACAATAGGTGAGAAAACACAGTTGCAGTTGATCAGTTCTAACCTTTTGGACCTTAGGGACCACCCAACTCATAATTTTAAATGCACAAGTATATGAATTTTAACTGACGGTGGCTTGCTGACATTGGTGGGAGAGAGAGAGGGTGGGAGGGAGGGAGGGAGGTTGGGTGGGAGGGAGAGAGAGAGAAAGGGAACTCAGAGAGCTGCAGTGATGTTCTCGTTCTCGTTCTCTGTCTCTCTCTCATACACACATATACACCGAGGTCCCTACACCCCCCCCCCACTCCCTTCAAGGCAGCCACATTCCTAACCTGCTTTTCAGGTCTGTTCTCAGAGAGAGGGAGAGAGGGGGGGTATCCTGCAATCCCAAATAAAAAAATGGTCAGTTAGTAGGAAAATGGGGTGAGGGATTTTCCTGCAGAGGTTTTTTTTTGGGATTTTCCCATCTGCAGAGACCCTGGGAAAATCCTCAAAAAAATCTGTAGGAAAATTCCCCACCCTGATTTCCTACTGATTGATCATTGTTTATTTGGGATTTCAAGATACCGTCTCCAGCTCCGTTCCCAGGGGAGGGAGGGGGAGAGGGGGAGAGAGAGAGAGAGAGAGAGAGAGAGAGAGAGAGACAGACAGACAGACAGACAGACAGACAGACAGACAGACAGACACAGAGAGACTTTTGGCTTCATGCAAGGAAAGCAGCAGAAGCAGTCTTTCTTTCTCTCTCCCAAACTCCACCAGAAATGAGTCTTTGCTGCTGCAGCCTCTTAGAGCAGAATACCTTGCAGGGTCCCAAAGACTCATTTCTGGTGGAGTTTGAGGGAGAAAAGGAAAGACTTTTGCTGCTTTCTTTGCATGTAGCCAAAAGCAGAAGGAAAAAATGGAAAGAAGCAGACTGGTGACCAGGTGAGGTACATGGGGTGAGTGTAGCTAGTTCCTTCCTCTGCCCTTTCCTCCTTCCCCTCACTACCTTGTGTTGTTCACGATGCAAGCCTTGTGATCCCATGGGCTATGTGGGCGGCACAGCCTTGTGTTCCCATGCAGCCTGGATTAATTGCTTTGGGGGGGTGCTTTGGGGGTGACATTTCTCTGTGGACCACCAAAATTTTCTCACTGGTTGGCAACCACTGACTTTGAGAGTGTTGACTCATGCATGAGGTAATCTACGATGATTGGTTGTCGTACGTATAAAGAGGAGTTTCTCCTTTTCCCCTCCATTGTACTTCGGTGTGTTCTACATATTGTTTAATTTATCTCATAATGTTCCTGTGTTCCTGACTATCTTATGTTCTTCCTAATCCTGCTGTAAAGTCTAATATTAAATATATTTATATAAAAGAAAAGTTTTTGTCAATGTCTCTGACTTCATCTGGACAGCTGTTGTGCAATTCCATGACATGGAGCAACAAATTAACTTTGATTCAGGTTTGAAGGAAAATGGCCTTTCCTTCAAACCTGTGGAGCTCTGTGGCTAGCAGTTTTCTACTCCAGCTTAACTTTTTCCAAGCTTAATCCTTTGTTAAATATGAGTCCATATATCAAACTAAGCCATTATTTGTTTTGGTCATATTTAGAATAAGCCATAAGGGCTTTGTTGATGAATAAAGCTAAACTATAAATTATGGGTACCAGATCACAACAATTGAGTTGTCTAAGTGATGGATTTACACATATTGACTTTTATAAAGCAGGTTGCACAATGTTTTGAAAATAGTAATACTTGTCTCTGACGTGCAGGCAGGAAAATGTAGTTGTCCTATCTGGCCCAGTATTGCTTGTTCTGACTGGCAACAGTTTTCTGGACTTTCATGACTCTGCTGAATCTGAGACTTTCTGCATAGAACTCTATGGACAGTGAGCTCATTATTTTAAGCTACATCCTTTCTTCACCTGATTTTTATTATTTCTTGCCCATTTTCATCCCACAGTTGTTCTGCAAAGAGATTTGAAATATGCTTTCAAAATAAGCAGTTCATTTTGTACTTGGACATATTTTTTGCATAGAAAGTAGAGCATGCTGCTCTATCCTGGGGCTGATATTTTTGATATGGAAAAGCCTATATAGTTGACAGAACTTTACACTGTAAGAGAATAAATCATTGCATGCGCTCCTTGCTTAATGTTTTCTCTTTTTCTCTCTCTTGAGACAAAGGTAATAATTAACAAGTGTTTGATGGAGGTGAAGGAACAGAGGAGAAAATGGGAGCTAGTTTTTCCTTATGCACAGATATTGTGCTGAGCCTGAAGCTAAAGGATAAGGATTCCATAATTGTGGCTTTTTATGGAAATTTGCCAAGAATTCTAATTTACCTTCTAGCAGCCGTCTTTTCAGAGAATAGAAGTTTTTGAATAAAAAAGGAATTTAAAACAATCTTTTTAACTGTCACAAGTGAAGAAGGGAAAAAAAATTAAGGCAAAGAATTCCTTTTGGTTTTTTAGATTTATATAACATTAATGGATCTAAGGACAGGCCAGGATGGTGCTGTGAATTGAATGATGTATTTAGATATACAAAATCTATTTTTATATACCTGCTCAGTTATAAAATGCAAGGTGCAGCTGTAAGCCTGGTTCATAAAAATACAGGATGGAAATCCATATGTGTATAGTACATCTGGCTCTTTACCTATGGTTTGTATCTTATGAGGTTAACACTATGTCAAACTTTGCTATTTCTGAAATATTTTCTCCAGCATGTGAAAGAGCTTTTTTTTTTTTTTTTTACTATATTCTTGGGAAACTTGAAAATCTCTCGAGAATTTCTGTCTAAAGTTTTTGAGTTAACAGATTATTAGTATGGCTTTGCTGCTGTTTACTTTTTATTACATATTTTCTCATTCCTCTGAAACCTCTTGGATATTCATCTATTCTGATCTGGAAAAAAAAAATAGAGGGGAGAATTTTTCACGTCTTTCTGTGCAATGTTAACTGAAAGATTTGAAGCTATGGAGATTACAGAGTATTGGAAAGATGGTTTTATACAGCAATAGAAAAAGTAATATACAAAATACCAATAGAAGAAAATAAATAAAAGGATTGAACTTGATGCTCTCTGAGCTTTTCCGGCAGAAATTTCATTACCTAACCCCCCGGGCCATGGCCTGGTAGTGGGCTGTGACCTGTTTGGAACTGGGCTGCGCAAGCAGCATTCAAGTGCATCTCAGTCCATTTGTGCAAACAGTGGGCATGCATACAAGTGGTGCAGCTCCATTTATGGTGTACTGGGTTTCTGCAGTGTGTTTGTGCTTATCTGAATATTGCTCTGTCCTTTTGTGAGAGGTCAGGTTCTCACCTCAGTAAAGGACCATTTGATTTATGTATGTAGTTTTATAACAGACTTGTGTTTCTAATTTGCCACCAGTTCTTCTACTGGTGAAGATATCTAGGAAAGGTAGTGTCTTGTTGTTTTCTTCTTCCCTTGTGAATATTATTCCTTTTGAAGATCTTGTTAATTGTTACATATGTCTTATATAAGGTAAAGGTAAAGGTTCCCCTCACATATACATGCTAGTCATTTCTGGCTCTAGGGGGCATTGCTCATCTCCATTACAAAGCCGAAGAGCCAGCGCTGTCCGAAGACATCTCCGTGGTCATGACTAAATGCCAAAGGGGCATGGAACACTGTTACCTTCCCACCAAAGTGGTCCCTATTTTTCTATTTGCATTTTACATGCTTTCAAACTGCTAGGTTGGCAGAAGTGGGGGCAAGTAATGGAAGCTCACTCCATTATGCGTGCTAGGGATTCGAACCACCGAACTGCTGATCTTTCTGATTGACAAGCTCAGCATCTTAACCGCTGAGCTACCATGTCCCCCATGTCTTCTATAGCTGTTTCTTTTTTTTTTTATTATGACAAAGATGTTGTCAACTTACCAGCACCATATGTTTGATTGTATACTGGGATTGTCATAATTTCTAAAAACTGCATTATAGTCTTTACATGAACCTATAAAGCCAAAAATATGGATAACACACAGCATCCAGACACACAAACACACAGACACAGACACACAGGAACAGACAGACAATGGCAAATCCACAAAGAAAGTTACAGAATTCTGTGGGCTGTTTGCTTATTAGACCTCTAGTGGCAAACTACAGGTGCATGCTAGAAGTTAAAGTGTTTAGCAATTAACCTATTAAGGTCAAAACAGAGCTTTCTAGTTCATGTCTCATATTTGCAAGCAAATGGTGTGCTACTCCAGAAAGCAACTAGGAAATTGCTTTGTCTATGCATACTCTCTTCCTAGAATAAAATGAATTAATGAGTCAATCACAGAATTCATGTGCAAAACATGTTTCTGCTTTTACTCTAAAAGATGTAAAAAGTAATTTATTTTAACCACATGTGAAGAACCTGGAAGAACTTGATCACCTAGAACACATTCAAGTTTTTTTTTAAATCTAATGATCTTTGAACTCTATGAATTGTACTTTTAACTAAGTATAGTAAAGACTTAGCAGACACACTTCTATGTATGAAAGTGATTAACATAGTACTGTTCCCAAGATAATCTGAAGATAAAGTTAGCTTGTTAACTCTAAACTAGGTTAAAGACTAATATGGAAATAAGATTACAGAATACCAAAGTCACATTTAAGATGAGGATTTTTTAAAATGTTTCAACTGTAGGAAGTGACTGTGGATGGATTATTAACCTAACGAATTTCAGACTGGAATATGCATTGTATCTTGTAGAGAGGACATTCATCAGGACATTTATTTCAATTAGCTAGAAAAGTTGCAACTATTCAGTGGCTGCATAGATGATTTATCTGAAATACTGTCAATACTGGATACTGTTTTATGATGTAGTGATATTCTTACAGTCAAGAATAGTGTTTCTCAATCTTGACAGCATTAAGATTGTTTCTCAATCTTGACAACATTAAGATTGTTTCTCAATCTTGACAACATTAAGATTGTTTCTCAAACTTGACAACATTAAGATGTGTGGACTTCACCTCCCCACCCCCCTCCCAGAATTCCACAGCCAGCCTTGGTAGGAACTTTCTTCAATTTAAGCAATGAATAAATCCATTAAAATAAAATAATATTCTTAATATTAAATGACAATTTTTTAGAAATTGTAAACATCTTAAGCCAAAGACTGATTATTTATTAGCTTTATTAACACTGCCAGAATGACTAAATTATAAGTTTATTAACTGATCTGAAAGGCATTAAGAAGGAGTATGCCAAATATATTTTAAAAATGGTATGGTTGATAACCTGCTATTAGAACAGGGCTTTCCCTACAAGTAGAGCATATTCTAGTCACTCATCAAGAAAAAGGATATTGTGTTTGCAGCTGTAGCATGCCACCAGTTGCACAGTTGTCCATTGCTGGCATCAGGAATTTTGGATTTAATTTCAGCAACTGGAAGCAGAAATCAGTTTGGCTTAATATTATTTTGTTCCTGTTCTTACAAAGTTCATGTGAAAGGTTTCACTGCTCAAACGCAGATTCTTTTTGTTCACCCTTTGTCAAAAGTAACAATGCTAACTGAGTAACAGGACAACTTTTTAGTTGCCTTTCACAAAATTGCATAAAGGCACTGAATCAAGCTTCCTTTCAAGAAGGCAAATGATTTTTTTAAAGTCTGACTTATTGTTTCTTTGGCTATGGCCCACAACTCAAGGAAAAGCTATTTTTAAATACAGTGCCTCCATTGATAGCAAATTGTGTAGTAAGTAAGGTTTCTTTCCTTAAGGCTGGCAGAAGGACTCGGTTGGTAGCATACATTTTAACAGCTGGCATGCTAATTAGATTTTTTATTAATTGAAATGAGCTAAATGCTAGTAGTGTTTCTAGACTCCCAAATGACTGTTGCAGCATTGATGAAGCTTCATAAAAACCATTTTGTGATAGATAGATAGATAGATGATAGATAGATAGATAGATAGATAGATAGATAGATAGATAGATAGATAGATAGATGAGACACAGACAGACAGATGATGGTTAATAGATTATTTAGGGCTGGGATAGAAGTTTAGTTTACAGGAGGTTTATAAATATACTCAAACTTAAAGTGTAGTTTGGGGTTGATTGCTTGAAATGGCATTTCATGTTAGAAGTAATTATCAAATAATTATCCAATACATATACATATCCACATACTTAGTGTTTGGATGTTTTGATATCCTGACTTAATAAGGAAATTGTTAGAAGACAACTGTATTATCACTGAAAGAAAAATAATCTATTTAGATTCTTGAAAAGTAGCATGTACAAGCCTGGGGTCTCATTTCTGAGCGTTTGATTGATGGACTCTTGATTGGTCTGAAATGCCAATCAATTCTTAAAGAGCAGTGATGATGGATGTATTAACAAGAATAAAGCAATGCTGTAATAAAATAGCTGAGTTTTAAAGTTTTGGTTATAATATCCCTCTAAGATGGCCTTCTCTTACAGAAGAAGAGGAATTGCATCATCAAATAAGAGATAGGAAATAACTGAATAAAACTGAATAAAATTTGCATATAGAGTTCAAATTTTGTCCAGATAATTTCTATAATGAAGTCTGTAACCATACTCAGTATAAGCTCTTCAGGTATTAAATCTTGTCAGCAATTCCATGACCTTATCTCTATATTCATAATTCCTTATTTTTTAATGAATTATTCTTACAATTGGTGTTGATGAAGATTTTCAGTCATCCAGATAGAGTTGTGTGGAAGTTGAATCATGGCAACTGGGCTTCTTTTCTTTTTTGGTTTGAAATGTTTTGGACTGAAGAAGCTACTTGGATAAACAGATACAATTTTAAAACCAAAAATATAAAAGAAAATTAGCTGCATAACTCATCCTCCAGATCCTTAAATAAAGAACTGTGCAAACTTTACAAGTGTCCCTATTGCAACTAATAATTTTCAACTAATGATGCATAACTAATTATGGTATAAATAGAAATATAAATAAACTTTTCCTTAAATCTTCTTTTAAGGGAAAATAACATTTTAGAGTAATCACTTGACAACTAGCTGGTGTTAGAAATTGTAAAAAGTTTAAGTTCAGTGTGGTTCACATTTACAGTTAATTTTTTAAAAATAAAACTTGGCAGTACTGGATCAGACTCAGCAGCAGTCATAACTGAGCTCCATGAGTGTCCCACAGCATTAATCTCCTGTGATGACCCAGGGTGGGATACAAAACAAACACAGTCATAGAAAACAGGTGAAGCCCCTTTTATTCCTTCACTTTGCTTCCAAGCTCCAAATATTCTTGACAAAAGACAAAAAACTCCCACACAAACAGTAACAAGAAGAATGAAAAAAGCAACACAAACCAGGCAAGATAAGGGCTGGAGGATGTCCACAGATAACACACACTGGGAAGGATGCCAAACTCAGAGAGGAACCATAAACTAGAGATATTTCCACACTTTGTTTCCAGTGTTTGCCCGTACGCAAGTCCGTCCTCTTATTCAGTTGTCACAACTGCAGCCCATGAAGAGGATCAAGGCCCTCTCCTCCCAAGGAGACCATGTCTCTCCCTTATCCTCTCCTCCCTGCATGCCCTAGGATGGATAGGTGATGGGCCTTTGTCCTCCTCTGACTCTCAGCTGGCCTCTATCCTTCCCCAGCCTTCTCCACAACCTCCAGAGCCACACTTCTATGCCCTGTCGGCTGTTCCTCCTCTCCCTCAGAGTCAGTCTCCACCAGGGGCATGACACCACACAGACACTCCAGGCTACCTTCCTGGTGTTGGGCCCTATTTATACCATCCCCAATTTATTCTTCAGATTTGTGTCTCTCAATATATCAGATTAGCCCACCTTCCACAATCAAAAATGAAAAAGAAAAGGCTTTCCCGATTACTTGAATCAGTAGTGGAGGTATTTAGACACAGTCTTGAAGAAAGAATGCAAAAACCATTATGTAAACATCAACTTAGCTCTGGAAGAGGAGATGACAAATTCAGGATAACCCTGCCTTGATTCTCTTTGGTGTAAGAGGAAGCAAAGTCCAAATAATCCTTGCAGTGTCTAACTGGTAATAGCAGCAACACTTAAATTTATATATCATCCCACAGTGGTTTATAGCACTCTCTGGGTGGTTTACAATGTTAGCATACTACCCTCAACAATCTGGGTCCTTGTTTAACCAACCTTAGAAGTATGGAAGGCTGAGTCAACCTTGAGCCCCATTAGGACTGAAGTCCAGGCTGTCGGTCACAAAAACTTCAATTTAACCATTGAGTCACCTGGGCTTCTATTCTATTCATTGTCCGGCCTATCTCGAAGGGTGGGCATGAATAGAATTTGTTGATGTATTTACTTGTGGATATCCCACACAACTCTTGAAATTTTTTTGTTTCAATTTTCACAGTTGGTTTACCCAAAGATCATCCATAGATTATTCAATTTTTTATGTTATTTTAGTTTAAAATTACAAGAGTTCACTTTTCTGCATATAGTCTTATCCATAAGATATATATGGGCTATATGGGTACTTTAAAACTTTTATAGTGGATAAACAGATTGAAAGAAAACATGGGACTTTGTTTCTTGACATGACAACAGCAGTAAACCTGTATGCACAGAGATAAAAAAACCTGTATGTACAAAACCTGTATGCACAAAGTAATGTCCTACAAAACCTGTATGCACAAAGTAATATACACACTTGTAAAACCTGTATGCACAAAGACTTTATATTCCTATAAAGGAAGAATAGATGGTGAAGATTGGCAAAGACAGGGAATTCTGATTAAAGACAAGACTTTGAATAACTTTGTTGCTATTTTGAAACCATTGTGTGAAGTTTTGCTAAAAAAATCTGAAAAAATAAACATTTAACTTTGGGATTTAACAGAATTGGAAAGGAATCTGGAGGTCTTTTAGTCCAAACTCCTGCTCAGGTAGGAGACCCTATACCTGTTACAGTGAACCTATGACACATATGCCAGAAGTGGCATGCAGAGCCCTCTCTGTGGGCATGTGAGCTGTCACCCCGCTCAGCTTTGCTGCACATGTGCACACCTCCTACTAGCCAGCTGGTCTTCAGGTCTCTGCCATGCATGTGTGGGGGCGGATCATGTGCATGGGTGATATGTGTGCATGTATGAAGGTAGAGTGCATGTGTGGGGGACACATGCAGGCATGAAGTGCATGCACGGGAGACACACGCGTATTGCATTTTGGGGGTCCAAATGCAGATGCATGCCTTGGGCACTCAGTGCTCAAAAAGTTAACCATCACTACCCAATACCATTCCAGACAAATGGCGGTCCAGTCTCTTCTTAAAAGCCTCCAGTGATGGAGGATCCATCAGAACAATTAACCACTGGAATAATTTGCCTTCAAAAATTGTGGAGCACCCCAGCTTTCAAAGGCAAATTATTCCAGTGGTTAATTGTTCTGACTGTAATGAAGTTTCTCTTTCGTTCAAGATTACTTCTCTGCTTGGTTAGTTTCCATCCATTATTCCTTGTCTTGCCTTCTAGTGCTTTGGAAAATAAGTTGACCCTCTCTTATTTGTGGCAATCCCTCACATATTGGAAAACTGCTATCATGTCACCCCAGTCCTTCTTTTCACTAGACTAAACAAACCTAATTCCTGCAATTGTTCTTCATGTTTTAGCCTCTATCCCCTGATCATCTTTGTTGCTCTTTTCTGCATTCTTGTCAGAATCTCTACATCTTTTTTTATAATATGGTGACCAAAACTGGATGCAGTATTTATTCTAAGTGTGATTTTAAAGCAGTAGTAATACTTACATGTGATCTTAATTCTATCCCTCTGTTAAAACAACCTAGAATTGTCTTTTTTTGGTTGCTGCCACTCACTACTGGCTCATATTTAAGTTATTGACCATTAGGACTCCTAATTTAACAAATAGGACTGTTATCGTAATATTTAAATACTGTGTATTGTTGCTGATTTCATATTATTAGTATTGTATTTTATAACTATCTTTACTGAAAAAAGTTAGTTGTTGTCCTCCTCTTCCTCCTCCTCCTCCTCCTCCTCCTCCTCCTCCTCCTCCTCCTCCTCCTCCTCCTTTCTCTTTGCACTCCTGGTTGCAATCTTTTTCCCCTCAACTATCTTTTTTATTTTATCTTTTGCTGAAATTTAATTAAAAAAATTTAAAAAGTATTGTGGCATATATTTATGGATAGATTCATTTTTACATTAAGTGCACTCAATTTTGGGGATGCATTTTGGCACCTAAAATTTTCAATTTCATCACAAGCATAATTTAAATAAGACCCATGCCAGAAATTTAATATAAGCTTGCTAAGTACTCATTTGAATCTTACCTAGAAGATAGTAGAAGTTTTGAAAACTGAATAATAATGATGATAATTTATTTTAGCCTTCTATTGTTAAATGGTTTTAAAGAATGCTCTGAATTCCTCTTGACATCTGATTTCTCATCTATCACTCCATCTACTGATAGAGATTTCTAAAGGAGAAACTTGCCTGTAGAATATGAGGCTTCCTGTTTGGAAAAGGATGATGCCTCTAGTGGAAATGTTCCAAGATAGATTTAATTCAATAAAGGAATTCTGGTCTCTGGCCTCAGGCCTCAAAGTGCAGTGAAGCCCAGAGGATTCAAAAGAGCAAGAGACTGGAGCCAGCAGGAAAAAAGCAGCAACCCTCATTAGACGTGCCTGCAATTGCCAGCAGACATCAACTGATCCTGAAAGCCCTTATTAAAAATGGACTGGTAATTGATGGGATGGCTGACTAGTATTTGGTTTGTGGCAAGTCCTGCTCAAATGTTTCTGGCTGTGGAAAAGACAAAACAGTGGGTACTACTGACTGCCAGCAAAAGGTTTAATTACAATTTATCATGTGCAGAAACCTAACAACTATTTGATTCCTGCAACAACAGACCTAGACCTGGCACTGGATGAAATAATATCTCCCTTGTAATATCTCCCTTGTATTAAATGGCTGACTTTCTTCTGACAGGCAGAAGATCTAGGCAAGGCAGATAGTAAGGAATATCCAACAATTTAAAGGTTGTCCTGCAGACTTTTTAATAAAAATACCATGGGATGATGGTCAATTTCAAGCTACAGTTTGAATTCTTGATATATATTGGAGTGTTTATGATCATTTAATCTATGATGATTTGTCATAAAGTTATAACTTATTCAGATTTAATTTACATAATGGACAAATTTTTATTATTTTTAGCATGGATGTTATTTGTTTTAACTTGTTCTTATAGCAGATGTTTATCCATTGTATAATGTGGAAGTTTCACATGTACAACCTTTTCAGTTATTGAGATATTCAAATAGAAGAAAGGAAGGCATACATTTATACAAAAAGGAGGAAGGAAGGAAGGAAGGAAGGAAGGAGGGAGGGAGGGAGGGAGGGAGGGAAGGGGAGGGAAGGGAGGAAAGAAGGCATATCCATCTAATGAAGGGGATGTGTGTGTGTGTGTGTGTGTGTGTGTGAGGGAAATGTTATTCATTTATTTATTAAATGTATATGCCTCTCATATCACTTGGAGCAACTCAGGGTGGCTTGAAATATGATAAAAAGAGAAAAACAGTTAAAATTATTAATTGTTAAATAGAGACTAAAAAACAAGGACGCAGACTGCATGGGGTCTTCCCTGTTATCAACCATCTCCAGCATAGAAAAGCCAGGTTTTAAGGCCCTTCCAGAAGGTCAGAAGGGAGTATGTGGATTTCTCCCCTAGTGCAGAATGTTCCAAAGGGCAGGGGCCACAATGGAAAAGGCTCTTCTTCAGGATCTTGCCAGTCAAAGTTCCTTAGCTAATGGGGAACATTGGAAGCTCCTTGAAGTGAATTTATGTGCCTATCCCACTGGGGTGAGAATTACTTATTCATTGCTTTGCTTAACAACTGAATTGCTGGTCCCAATTATAGTTGCTAAATGCAACTTCCATACATGCACATTTTATCCAAATCAGCCCTCCTTTTAAACCTTTTCCAATGATGTTTGGCTGTCCATCTTTTACTCTTCGTAATTCTAGGTGTGCATTTTCTGCTGGCTCATCACCATTAGAAGCTACTCATTGTTTCCTCAGTGCAAAGGAAGAGAAGATACTGTTCTTGTCCTGCTCATAGTTCATTACAAATGCAACCCTTGCCTGTTTTCAGTTTCAATTCAGGATTTCTATTTTCTGATCTGAACAATCATTACAGGTAGTGCACTGGTTAGAGTATAGTACTGCAGGCTACTTCTGCTGCCTGCCAGCTGCCTGCACCAGGCTCAAGGTTGACCCCATCCAAAATGGGTAAAATGAGGACCCAGGTTGTTGGGGGCAATATGTTGACTCTGTAAACTATGTAGAGTAAACTATGTAGTGTTGTAAAGCATTGTAAAATGATATATAAGTCTAAGTGCTATTGCTATTTCTACATACTCTAATATTCTATAGCAATTTGTATTAAGATATGTATAAAAAGGTATTAACACCTATTCTAAGTCTACATCTAGGAAAGACAGAATAATTTTATATTCAATTTTTTTGTGGTAGATAATCACCCCAAATTTAACTGTCATAATTGCAAAGTTTGTTTTTGGAGCTTATAAAACTTACCTATTGTTGATAGCACAATTGTGCAAGCATTCATTTTGTATGCTCTGTTTTGTAGATTGTATTCTGCAGGTTTCATTGAATAAGATTTATTTAGTCGGGGCCATTGACCTGCAATAGAAAAAGAATTTGAAATTTGAAGCACTCTTTAAGAGAACATTTTTTTCCCTCAAAATTCAGTTCTGCACTTGGATGTTCTGTTCCATAATATCCCACCTGAAAGGTATTGACAGAAATTGTAATATTTTCCTATTGCTGGACCCTTTTTAGTGATAGTTTCATTTGCAGAGTTGTGAGAAAAAGCCATGACTGGTAAGTGCCACCATAACAAATGGTAAATATTTCACATCTCTGCATGATGGATGAAATGCTTACCCAGCAATGAAAATGGTTGGATTTACCTGCTACTTTTCCTAGAAAATAATAGGTTTGTGGACCTTTGGTGTTGCTATGGCACTGAGATACAAAGTATAGCCTCACCACACAAGCTGAGAAAAAATTTGTTGGGTGTGGAATCAGAGTATCAGTTGCGGGGGGAGATACAAAGGATATTGTCATCTTAATTTACCATCCTATATATTACTTATTTTTGTTTTCAGTAAGAGTGGGCAATCTGCTTGGAGGCTAGAAGCCACACCTGGAGAATGAGAGGATGGCCATAGGCCACAGTGATCCGTGTCAAAATAAAATGAAGGGGCCACAACTTGTATGTGGACAAAACCAGGACATTTTGGTATTTCTAGTCTTTAATTATATTGAATCCATTCGGGATAGACAGATGCAACCAGTGGTGGGATTCAAATTTTTTTACTACTGATTCTGTGGGCATAGCTTGCTAGGCATGGAAGGGGAAGGATAGTACAAAATCTCCATTCCCTCCCCACCTCACTAACCTGCTTTCCAGTTTTGTTCTCCTGTGCAGGGCAACAAAAGAAGACCTAGATGATCAGCTGGGACTTGGGAGGCAGAGAATAGATGGGGTGGGGCCAGTATTTGCCGGTTCTCTGAACTACTCAAAATTTCCACTACCGGTTCTCCAGAACTGGTCAGAACCTGCTGAATACCACCTCTGAACCCCACCCATACAACTTCAGGAGCTACATGTAGAAACAATATAGAAATAGATTTTCTTGAAGTAAACATCCTGAGGTCTTGTTTACAGTCCTGGAAACCTATGCACATAACTGATAAAGAGTTTAGCTTTTGGGGGGACCAGATTAGGTCATTTAGATGCTACAAATTTTCTGGTTCAACATGGCAGGAAAATGCATCCTCATTTTCAAAAATTGCAAAAGGACTATGGATATACAAATATAGATAGAAACAAATCTCTTATATAATCAGCCATGGTTTATCAGGATGGGGTGGGCTGTAGGGTGCAGCAGATCTGGAACCAGACTGTATTGACTTAGTTTTGAGTCACAAGTTGGTGTGATCTTTCACATGATTTTTTCCTGAGACCAAGAAAATGAATAAGTTTGAATTGATTCATGAAACCACAAAACAAGATTCATTTGGATAAGCAAAAACATAAAATGTAATTTTCAAGGTTAGGCTGAGAGTGATTATGGTAGGGATATAGTTCAATGAAAGTGATTTTAAAAAAGATGGCAACTTGCTGAAGTTTCAAAAGTCTTTTTCCATGTTGTTACAATTGCCAAACCAAGTGGGATTCCTTTTCATAAAAGAGTCTGATCTAGCCTATGTCAGATTCTAGCTTTCCTCTTTGTTTCAATCTGCTTTTGTTAATTTCAGCTACAGTCAAGGGACTATTTAGCTGTAAATTACCCCATTGACATTGGCAATAGCATGGCTATGATTTCTTACAGGCATAAAATAATGTTCTGTTTTTCCCCCAAAAGCTCTGTAGTACATCACTGCTCCAGCAGGGGTCAATATGTTTTCATTCTTGCAAGCCAGAAGCTCAGCAAAAGAAGAGCGAAAAATGTTGATCTTAATTGGAGCAGACACAAGGTTCTTCTATAATCCTCTAGCATCCTTTTCAAATAATAAATCAGAGGTGGGTGGTGGGTTGGTAGCTGCCTCAGCGCTCTACTACCTGTTCTTGAATTAAACTGAACCTGTCATTCATTTTTTATGTATCCTAGCTTTAGGTAAAGATGCTTGTGGTAGCTGTTTCCCCTCTGAAGGGCATTCTTAATTATTAATCTATAGGGGATAAGAAGAGAACAATTATGCTCTCCACCTTCCATAATTTAATTCAGACTTATAAGAATAATCTCTACACTGTAGATTGAGGGAAAGAAGGAGGATGGTCTGTGGGTGTGGGAGGGGGCTGGGCTGATTAAAGAGACTCTGGATCTGATGATATTGCGCTATCCTGCCTTTTTAATTGACAACATTTTACAGTCTGGCAAACAAACCGTTGAGGAGGAGATTGGTGAAAAGGAATTTATCTTGAAGGATTTCAAGACTTTAGGAGATAATTAAATGTTAAAACTGGCCATTTTACTGGCCCAGAGAACGAGCTGAATGTTACGTGTGTAAACATTGGCATGTTCAATAAATATTACAAATTATTGAAAGCTGCCAGAGGCTGAGATCTCAGCTTTAGTGATAAAATCCAGCCTTCTAGGATAAGTGAAATCTCTCTCCCCTCTCTACCTCCATCCGTAAACTGTTTTCTCTGCTTTTATTTCATGAAGACAAGCTGTAGCCCAGCTATTAGATGGCTAGCAATTATCTTTTCCTTTTGCTTCCCTACTAATGTGTCCTTAACAATAGATGGAATGAAGATTTTTCTAGCCCAGAAATAGACAGTGACATAGAAAACTTAACTCTCTTAATATGAATGTAATAGAATTTTAACTAGCTTTGTGGCATTTATACATTTTTTACTATATACCAAACTCTGCATTAACATTTAAGAAACAAAAATAAGCCAAAGCTATATTAAAAACAAATGATCATTTCATATATCTACATAATTTTAATTTCAGTTTTCCAACTAATTCTATACATTAAATGGCAGTGAAATGACAGAACAACAATAATCAGACCAAGAATAATAGTGTCCTACCTTTTCACAAAGCATTGCTTCAGATGATATTGAATATATCATTCCCTATTTTCAATATTTTTATCAAAATAGTCACATTACGTAGATCTTTGTAGCAAATCATTACTTCATTAGTCATAGTATAAGAAAATGGTATAAAATAGGTATAATATATAATTGTAATTGTAAAATCTTATAAAATAGGTTTATAAGAAAGTCTATAGAATTAAAGATCCCCACTTGCATAAAACAGCATGAGCATGCTTGAGGCTAAATTGGATTTTGTGCTTAGTAATTGTGGAAATCTGACTGGAAATCTGACTTTATCATTAGGAGAGAATGCTGCACATTATATTGTTGATGCTGAGACTAATAAAATAGTCCACAGCTTCACATCTTATTTTATTTTATAAATCATGACAAAACCTTGATTGACCAACACCATAAAAGACAGCAAAAGAATCTATCTATCTATCTATCTATCTATCTATCTATCTATCTATCTATC
>BLBF01017157.1:0-22477 GCA_015471245.1 Laticauda colubrina
TGCAATTTGTAAAGGATTTGATCCCATGGCAAAGAAGAAAAAAAAAAAGACTGACACATTATTTTCATTTATTTCATCTCTAAAACAGTCCCACAGTATCCTGAAGCATTTGTCCTCACCTGAACTTTGAAAACATCCTGTCATTTTAACAACTGGTCAATAGCCGGAAGCTGAGATAGCATCTTGTTGAACAATGTGGAAAGTGATTGCAGTGATCAAAAAAATCACAGAAATCCTTAAATTGACCTCTTTTGCTAACAGAACACTAAAATATTTACATATCTTGAGAAGAGTGCTGTATGCATCAAAATCAATTATTCCTACAGTGTATTATGTTGTACTGTGTAGAACATGCAACAGACAATTTTCAGCAACTGTATGTTGGAAGATATATGTTGGATTTTTGATAAAATTAAGTGTGGAAAGCAGCAGTATCTAACTTTGTCCACACTGTATGCTGACAGTTTAGGGATCAGCTCAAGCTCACACAACAGATGCCTTTTTATGTATTTCATAGCCTCCCATTTATCACTTTATAAATTCCAAAACATATGCCTTCTCAAAAATATATATTTAATTTGTTTATAAGATTTATATCTTGCCTTTCTATCTCTTTAACAATTGGGGTGGCTTAAATAACAAAGATATAGAATACAAGCTTAAACACCATGTAAAATCCAAATAAAATTAAACTAAATAAACAGGAAAAAGCTTGATAGGAGAGATGTATTTTTTACTAACTTCCTAAATATTGGGAAGAAAACCACTTGTCACATACCAGATAGTTGAACCTCTATAAGTAGAATACTTTTAGAAGAGCCTTCCCTGCCTATCTGAGAAACCAGGTAGATTCCAAGATATCAAGATTCCTAGTTATCAATACATGGGAAAATGATGTACAGTATATCCCCTTTGTTAGAGACAAAAGGAAAAATAATACTTACAATCTTTTGCTTTGATAAAAACCCCAACTCTTTTGGATAAATATAGTACTAGAGCATTTTCCCATAAAATTTTTACCTTCATTTTATCGTATGACAAATATTTTACTGAACATTTCTTTATCAACCTTTACACCAAGTCTATACTTCCATTGGAGAAGTCAGGGGTCAGCAAACTATAGCCCATGGGTCAAATCTGACCCACTGTCTTTATTTGCATAGTCTGAAATGAGTGGATCTTTGGGCAGAAGAACATCTTGCTCAAGGTTCAACCAAGCAAGGGGTTGAGGCCTGGGTGTCTTGCAAGGTAATAGTGACCTATTAACAACTTCCTTGCTGTGAGCTGCTACCATACATACAATGCTGCCATGTTCCTTAACCTGCCAGCCAGGCAACTGCATCCCCAGCGCACAAGGTCTGGCCATTTACCAAAGTAGTTTGTGGCCCCCGGGTTCATTGAAAGTTCACAGCATGGTAAATTCTGCAAAGTTCAGTACTTATTGTACCATCTTAAGGTATCACAGTTTATTTTGGAAAGAAAATAAGGGTGATGTTCCTGCCCAGTTCAGTTTGTGCTTCTCAGGCAAACTGTTCTTTGAAAGAGCAGCTGCTGCTTCCTTGCTGTTAATACCCACAGGGAAGAAAATAACTTGATAATCTTCCTTTATATTCTTCATTATGCATGTATTTTCTTTTGACTGTTTTGAATTAAACAAAGTACTGGTAGTCTTTGACTTGGAACAATTTGTTTAGTGACCATTCAAAATTACAACCATACTGGAAAAAGTGACCTATGACCATTTTCACACTTATGACTGCTGAAACATTCCCATTATCAAAATTTGGATGTTTGGCAACTGATTCATATTTATGACGGTTGTGGTATTCTGGGGTCATGTGATCACTTTTTGCAACCTTCTGACAACCAAGGTCAATGGGAAAGTCAGATTCACATAACAACCATACTGTTAACTACTGCAATGATTCACTTAGCAACTGTGGCAAGAAAAGTCATAAAATGGAGCAAAACTCACTTAACAACTGTTTTGCTTAACAATAAAACTTTTGGGCTCAATTGTGGTTGTAAGTCAAAGACTATCCGTATTTCATTTTTATTGCAATGAAAACATTATTGGAATCATTCCATATCCTGCAGCTAAATGAATTAATCCTTAGCCTATTCAGTGTTACTCTACCTTGGCAAGTTTAAGAGGTCTGTCTCAAACATGATTTTTCAAGAGGCAAGTGGAATTTCTTCTCTTTTTTTGAAGATGTTTCACTTCACCTCAAGAAGCTTCTTCAGCTCTGACCGGATGGTGATGGGGAATGAAAAGATTTATATTCCTTGCAGACAGCCGATCATTTGCATTTTTAGTGAGTTGTGGAGGCCACCTGGAGGTTTATCTGTGTCCTCAGAGCACATAGATCATTTATTATTATGTCTCACAGATTTCCATCCCATCTAGATTATTTTGCTTCACAATAGGGAGGTTTGGAGGCCACATTATGTGGGCTTCAAAAATCCAGATGACCATCTGATGTCAGCAAAGGGTTAAGAATTTCCCGCACAGCAGACAAACAAGGTAGACAAGTGAGTCTATCAGGGAGCAAACTTTAAAAAAAAATTGAGATTATTTGGCATAATTTCCAGATGTCTGGCCATCACAACAGGAAAAGTTTGCAAGGACAGAATACAGGGAGGCAATAATGTTTGAGGACTGGAGAAGTACCCCAATTTTCTGGAACTTGGTGAAGCTGCATATACTGAGATTGTGTTCATCTGACCTTGGGAACAAAACTGTAGACCAGAGATGTCCAACCTTGACAACTTTGAGACTTATAGATTTCAACTCCTAAATTCTCCAGTTAGCCATGGTCCCTGCTGTAGACAGAATTATAGTAAATAATTTTATGGTGCTGTCATCTCACCAGAAAAAAGGCACATAATTTTTCAGTGAAAATATTTTAAAACTGTGCTACTCAGATGAGTCTTTAGAAAAAAAAAATAGCTAATTTAACTTTCTTCCCCTGGCTCCTTATAATTATCTATGCTGTGTGACTGTGTATATGCAGTGATTATCTTCCATCAGAATAATACTGCTCTTATGTCCTCAAGACCATATTCAATTATAACAATAGAAAATGTTAAACTATGATATATAAATGTGTGTAACTGTTTATTAGTTAAGCACTACACACAAGAAATGAAGCAGGAATATCTATAGATGCTCAAAATCAAATTTGAAACATTAATAACGCCAATAGCAAATCAATAATTCCTTTTCATTTAAATAACTTTTTGGCAACTTCAATTTTGTTTTTTTTCTTGGTATCATAAACTTGCTCTTTCATTAATGTTCCTTTTCAGAAACAGGAAGACAGATATATGTACTCTGTGTGTGTGTCTGTGTGTCTCTGTGTGTAACCGACAAGTTAGCCACATGCTCAGTTTCTTGAGAGATGCTCTCCATTCTAATGATTAAACATCTGGAGTATCCAATTAAAGTCTTATTTGGCTCAGCATTCTGTTTCCAACATGACCAATCAAGACAAATGGACAATTTTCTTCTGGTGGTTTTGATCCCCAGAAGCTCTCATTTAGAGGAATATATCCTGATGGAAACTTGCATATATCATCTGTCAGTAACAAGAACACTCTGCAAAGTATTGCTAGAATTGGTTTTATCATTAAGCAGCTGGAGATGGTCACCTCACATGGCAGATGCCAAGCAGCAACCCCAGATTGATTTATTTTAAAAATGTGCATTCTCTTTTCAAATCCAGTTTTTCAAAATAAAATTTATGTGCCATGTAGCCTATCCTAAATCCTGCAAGTTATCTTTGTCCCCTCCTCCTCCTCCTCCTCCTCCTCATGTTTTTCCTGAAAGTGTAGGGTCTGCTTTTTGGGTCATCAAGCACCATCTTGCATGATCAAATGCAGCATTTGTGTCCAACTGGGCATTTTTCATGCCTGTTGTATCTTTTTACCTTTGATTCAGCCTTCTATGTGGGCACTTGCCATCTATATTAATATGAAAGGCATCAGTGTGGAATGCTGCCGTACCAGAACACGGCCATACCACCATAGACATTTTCTTTGGTATTGGCACAGTGCCCATTTGCTTCCAAACTGTGTCATTGCAGATATGGTCAGGGAGAGAAACACTTAATGACCAATGAAGCATATACATCTCCATGACATGTAAAGTGTGCTCAATGCCTTTGAGGACTGGCCAACACTCAGTACTATATAGAGCTTCTGGGTGCACCATTGTTTCATATAACTTTTAGATGGAGAGTACACCAATTATCTTCTTCCACCATAACCATATTTTGTTCACCCTTGTGCATATTTTGTCTTTGATGCTGCTATTGTTTTGAAGAAAGGTCCTAGGTAAGAAAAGGAGTTGATCTTTACTAGATTTTCACTGCTAACATGGTGGCAATGCTCGGGTTGATCTCTAAATATTCAGTCTGATTAATGTTGAAGTATAGGCCAAATTGTCTGGTTATCTCCTGCAGTTACAGAACTCACTGCTAACCATTTAGTACAGGGCTCACTTTCCAGCATAGATGGATTCCAGCAGTTCAGTCATTCCTACTGTTGCCTTAAAGTTAATGTCACATTCCTTAACTCCAAAGCATGATTAAATTCTCAAGATTTTCCATTTTAGTGGAACCGCCTTTAAGTTCTTTGATTTTTATTTTTTACAGAACAGCATGACAGATGTTGCCTGTGACAATTGCATTTTTCTGCAATTGGATTGTACAAATATTGCAAAATTTATGCTACTGATCAGAATGAAAAATGGACGAAAGGACTGTTTAGAAGTTTTATCTGATTATCACATCACTAGGGGCAATAAACAATGAAAATTTTTATCTCACTTTCCCTCAGGTCCAGCTTTGCTGTTGTTGCTTACTCACTTTGCATTGAAGATAATGGATGGACCTTTATTTCTGGAGTTATACTTTTCTCTGATCTGAGCAAATGTTTACCATTGGTTCGGAGCCAATTTTAGTTGTTTGAACCACATACATGATGTTCTGCAGAGAAAGAATGTTAGAAGATAGCAAGAACATGAATATGCTAAATAGCTTATGAGTTTTAATAGCTATACATGTAATTGCTAGATAATTGTGATTATTTGTTTCATCATATATGATGCAAAGTGATTTATGTTATCAGTGGTAAGAATTAACTTGAACATCATCTTGTTTAAAGATCTCTGGGTGAAAAAGTCCTTTTCACTGCTATTATAGAGTTGCTGTCAAACCAAGTAACATTCCTGTTCTTTTCATCTGGACTTTCCTAAGTTTAATTTAATATGAGGTATAGATGTTACTACTACTTATAATAATTTGTTGTACAATGAGAATAACAGTGAACTGTACATTATTCAAACTATATGCATGTACTAATAGGAGAAATTATATCAAAAGAATTATGGTTTCAAAATTGGCTTGTTATGTATATGTATAACATGGGACCACTTTCATGCATGTGCTTTGTTACTGTTTTCTCAATAACCTCTTAATTCTTGCAAAATGGTTTGCTTGGTTCTACTGATTTCTATCAAAGTGGTCTCACTTAAGTATTTTATCTGATATTTGAGCTTCTATAGAAATAAACATATTCCTCAGGATTTGTATCTGAAGGCTTTCTGAAACCACAAAATTAGTTGAACTTTGCATAATATTTGGGAAGGGAAATTGTAAATAATCTCATCACTGGCTTTTTCTCTTCTGTCTTATTTTTTTGGCAAGTGGAAGTTTAAGTAATTTGAAGTACTACACATAACAAACTTTAACAAAAAATCTGTAGTTTTTCATTAGGCAAGAATGATAATGTCTATTGCATTGTTAGCAACTGTCTTTTCCATTTCAGACATAAACAGATGCATTTGGCCAATCATGTAATTTTGGTGTAGCCATGGATACTTCTACAAGTTTATCTCACTGAAAGAGCTAGTCCTGGCATCTACAGATCAATCTCACCTTTCCGGATGATGTTTTAAGGCTTCTCATTCCTGTCTATGCTAAATAAAGGTCTCTCTTGTCAAAAGCCAATGTGTCCCTCTTAAGATAATCTAAAATACTTTGAGATTCAAATATGAGTCTTGAACAAATTAACTGTTTGTTAATTTCCTTTTATCTGTGTATGATAACAGAAGTGAAAGGATAGTCTTATATGTCTGTCAGATCAAACCATAATTGCTCAATCAAAATAGATATAAAAACAATTGAAATATTAACAAAATATTGTTAAATCCATGCAAATTACAAGTTATGTGACAGGTCTTTTCCATAACTACCAGTAAGAGCTGTGTTTCACATTTACTTGCTGTATCTAACAATTCCTTTCACATTGCGGGGAAGTCCATGATATTTTCCTGGCTTCAGCAAGCAACAAGATAGCAGCAAACAGCCATTGTCCATTCTGGTATATGTCAAGGTCTAATTTAAGTAACAATAACTTCAGATCAATGGTGGGATTCAAAATTTTTTACTACCAGTTCTGTGGGCATGGCTTGGTGGGCATGGCAGGGGAAGGATATTGTAAAATCTTCAGAGGTGGCATTTGCTGGTTCTCTAAACTAAAAATTTCCACTACTGGTTCTCCAGGACTGGTCAGAACCTGCTGAGTACCACCTCTGCTTCAAATATTAGGCTGAAGTCCCCACTCTGCCTCTATAATGAACATACAAGTGTTGCTTGTTTAAAGCATATAGTTAAGAAGTTAGGTAAACAAAGGAATCTTATGGTTCTAAGAAAATCATGTTTCACATTTCTTCTATTCTTACCAAGAAAAAGGCTTTGAAATATCTGCAATTCTCAGTCTGAAAAATATAACCTTTGCTGCTGGTCACTATTTGGCAAACAGTATGATAACTCTCCACAAAGACTCAATAGATTATTTCTGGTGGAAATGGGCAATGTCCAAAGAAGTTTGGGATCTGTCCCCAAGGAGGCAATAGAAAGCAGCTCTGTTAAGGACTTGGAGAGAAGCTGTAATTGTTTGATTACTTTTCATTCTTATTCAACTTCTTTAAATCAAGCCACGACATCAGAATTTCCTTTCTTCTGTAAATATAATGATAAATTTACACCAGTAGCTGTAAAGATGCACTGGTGGCTAGCAGATAAATTGAATTTACAGTGTCTTGCACAGACATGCAAATTTTATAGGAAGTTATGGTATTCTCAGATCTCCCACTAGCCAAGCCTATGTTTTCCAGGATTGCATATGCAGTACTTTTTTTAAAGGTAGTTTCCATAGTCCAGGTGGCAAATATGCAAAAGGTAATTTTGAGGCATAGAACGCCTCAAAGAAGGTTAAAGTGCTCTGAAAGCATAGTTAACAAATCTGATTACTGTATACTTCTTAGACAAAAGAATATTCTTGGTGAGGTTAAAATGACCCAAGGTTTTAATTTTCTCTCCCTACCATCAAACACAAATCCAATTATTTCTAGTTTTGTTGATCTGCCAAGTCAGCTTTAAAGAATTTCAGTGTCTAATTTTTCTTGTATATCCTTCTGATCGTTGCAGTGAATGATTATGAATACATATTATTGAAATCAATGCAATGTTAAGAACCTTAAGGTGATGTAGGATAGCAAGACTGTGCTGAAAATCTTTTCAAACTTATGCAGTCTGGTCAATAGCTTCAGTGGAATTCATTTGTACATAGCCATATAGAATATAATGTTATAATCTACTGAACCATCATTAACTGGCCTGTTATAAAGCCAGCCACATCCTCTGTCTTAGCTCAGCATGTTAGCATGAACTTTAAAATAAATAAGTTTCTGAATCTCTGCAGTAACTAAAAATGCCTTTAGTTAAAATGAAGAATCCATCCATCCATCCACCTCACATCAGTGCCTGGGAGACTGAAAACACCCATAATAGATTCATTGAATATGTGGACCATGAGAATGAAGAGAGCAAGAAAGGAAGATGAGCAACCTAGAGAAACCAATCCTGACCGTAGCACCTTGTAGATCACCTGAAAATTAAAGCATTTAAAATTCAAGGTAGAACTACATATCTTTCCCCTTTGATAAATTCATCACATATATTAATAGAACTGGAAGGCACCATTTAGACTACTGTATCATAAGCAATTGTTCATCAGAACAAATATCAAAATTCAAGCATTCCTTGAGAAGGTCTATGTCTGCTTAAACACATCCAGCATATTTCACAGTTGTTTGCTTTTGCCATTAGGATGTTTCTCCTAATATTTCACCAAAATCTGCATTCCTGTAACATATTTATTTTTTATGCTAAATCTGTCAAAAGTCTACATGATTTGCTTGGGGGGGATATAAAAGGATGCAGCTCGCACGTAGTCAGCATTCAGAGGAAAGATGTGCTGCCACATACATCTTGCAGGAACACCATGGTTCATCAGTCAGGGAAGAAGAGAAAACCTGTGCCTACTCCTGCCAGCCCTGGCAAGAAGGACAGAATCACCATCCCACCCCCTGGCACTGTCTCTGAAGCTGCTGGTGCTTCTCCTGCTGCTGCTGGTGTTGCTGCCGCTGGTGTTGCTGCTGCTGGTGCTTTTCCTGCTGGTGCTGGTGCTGGTATTGCTGGTGCTGGTGCTGCTGGTGCTGGTGCTGGTGCTGGTGCTGGTGCTGGTGCTGGTGCTGGTGCTGCTGGTGCTGCTGGTGCTGCTGCTGCTACTGCTTCTGCTACTGCTACTGCTACTGCTACTGCTGCTGCTGCTGCTGTGGTGGACCAGCCCCAAGGCCCTCAAAGCCCTGCTGCTCAAGCCCCTGAAGGCCCTGCTGCTGAAGGCCCCACCAGAGGGAGGAAGAGGCAAGGGAAGTAGAAGGGAGAGAGGAAACAGTACACCGTTTCTGAGGACCGTGAGGAGGAGGTGCTGGAATGGCTGAGGGAGAACGAGTACCTCTGGAGAAAGGGCCACAGACTCTATCGTGACACCAAGAAAAAACAGGCAGCTTGAAGAGACAATGCAGAGAGCCTGAGCTACACTGCAGATGTACTCCTGGGATGGTGGAAGCACATGCACAGCTGATATGGCAAGCTACACCTCAAAAAATCTGACCAGGCCGCCCTCAAGCTCACTGACCGGGAGATGTACATCATGGCCAAGTGCAGCTTCCTGGAGGGTGAGGTCTGCCAGGAGGAGGAGCAGAGAAGCAGCCCCTCTGACACCCCTATCCCTCAGACATCCCACAGACACCCAGTCCTCTTCCAGCCAGGAGCCAGCTACACTGTTCAGGCAGGTGTCTTCAGAGGACCCCACGGCAGAGACCCCCCGACAGCTGCACACCCCATGCCGGAGGACTTGGAGGATCCCCTGTCACAAATGGAGGAAGAAGCGGCAGCCACCAGAGACCAACGCACCCCCACCCCCACCCCCAGCTCCACAGGATGCGGGCAGAGAGGCAGGCTGGAGGGCCAGAGCCACACTGTCCTGTTGGAGATCAGGGACACAATGAGGACCAGCACAGAACTGCTCTCTCAGCTGCTCCACTTGGACAGAGGATCCTCCAGACGCCACACTTTCATCACCTATGTGAGCCACACCTTGAGGGATATGCCTGAGGCCCAGTACCAGATGATGAAGGAAAAGATCACAGCACTTCTGCACAACCCTCAAGGCCCAGCTGAAGCTGCTCCGACCCAGTCCAGGTCGGCTCCTCCACCCCAGGCGATGTCACAGCCCTTCCACGGCTTTCAACAGCCCCTCACCTACCAAGGCTATGAGTACCAGGACTTCCCACAGCACAAACAGACCTTCCCAGTCCATGCCCATGTTCATCGCATGTCACAGATGCCACACCTCACCCAGCTGCAGACCAGACAGCCCCACTACACTCCTCCTTCCTTCACCCCACAGCCAAGCCCCTCAATGGACAATCTGTCATCAGTCTTGGGCCTGACATCCCAGGTACTTGATGAAGGGTCTCTCAACCTCACGGGACTGAGTCAGCTCTCTGAGAGCTTCCTGAACACACCATCCCCTGTTGTACTCTTGGGGCCAAGCACCCCAATGGCGCCTCAGCACTCAAGCCACAGCCACCTCCACAGTCCCTGGCCGTTTAACAGCTGAGACCATGGACATGAGAGTGACTGAGAATAGTGCCAGAGACTGAGTTGTTACTTGTTCACTTTATCTTTGCTTAAGACACTTTACTTGGGTCATTTTGCTTTTTTAATAAAGTCATACAGTTTACTTAAGACAGTTATTAATAAAGGTTATCTTTGCTTAACATCTTTACTTAATAAAGTGTTGGTGAAAACTTGGAACAAATGGTTAAGCCTTTGCATGCTTGTGGGATAGGTAAGGATAGTTGTGGGATAGATAAGAATAGTTGTGGGATAGATAAACCTCCAGTGCAAGCATAGTGGGACTGTATGGTCCACCCTCCCAGCTGCCACACATATGGACCTTTTTTTATCAATAACAATTTATTCATTGATCAACACATTTCAAAATAAACAAAGCTCTTTATTAATGCCCTATTCATTGTAGGAACACTCAACATACATGGCACAATCTCATCAGTGTTATGCAACAGCTTCAAGGAAGCATTATTAACCATCTATCATCCTGTCTTGCCACTCCACTGCTCCAGCTGGGAAGTTGCACCAGTGTCTCAGGAGGTTGCGCTGCTTCTTCCCTTCACGTGAAGCTCTGTTGGGGCCTTGTACATCCACAGTGTCTATCAGGTTTCGTCCTGGCCTCCATTCACCAGGCTCCATGTCCCCATTCCCTTGTTGACGGTCCACAAGTCTGTTCTGCAACACTGGGTAGCGGGTGCTCATGAGATTGTGCAGGATGCAGCAAGCTTCCACAATGGTCCTCACAGTCTGTGGGTGATGCTGCATGGTGGTGAGAAGTATCTGGAACCTGTTGGCCAGGATGCCAAAGGCGTTCTCCACCACCCGCCTTGCCCTGGACAGCCTGTAGTTGAAGATCCTCTCTTCATGGGTGAGGTATCTTGAACTGTACGGCTTCATGAGGTAGGTTCTGAGGAAGAAGGTGTCATCACCAACGATGAAGTAGGGCACATCTTGTGTGTCATTGGGTAGGGGGTCTGAATCTGGAAAACCCATTATGATGTTGCATTCCAGCCCATCCTTGAGGTCACTGGTGTTGTATACCTGGCTATCTGAAGCTGACCCGTTGCCTGAAACATCGATGAACTTGTAGTCAGCATAAACCATGGCAAAGAGGATGATACTGAAGAAGCCCTTGTAGTTGAAATAAGTGGATCCTGAGTTGGCTGGAGCTTTGCAGGCCATGTGCTTCCCATCTATGGCTTCAACGGTGTGGGGAAAGTTCCACTTCTGAATACCATTCTTCAGCCAGTTTCCTCCAGCCTTGTTCAGTGGTGGGGCACTTGAGGAGCTCCTCCACGTATTCTTTGATGATGGCTTGCACTACTTCTCTGACCACTTTGATGATGGTGTTGTGTGGCACCCTCCACGCATACTGCATGTTTTTGTATGTGGTTCCAGAGGCCACGTGGCGCAGAGTCAGTGCCACCTTCAGTCCAGGTTCCAGGCTGGGACAGAAGGTGGTGCTCGGCTTGGTCAACCTGGGTCTCAGATGGTGTACAAGTTCGTCAAACATGGCTGGTGGAATCCTTACGAAGTGATGGAATGCATGAGGGTCTTCATTCCTCAGCTCCACCATCAACTGGTCATCCAGTCCAAACTCCATTCTTCTCCTGATCCATCCTCGGACACACACATCTCCTTCTTCTCCTTGTGTATAAAAGGTGAAACAGTCTGAACAGGGTTTGGTTCTGGTGATGAATGATCGCAGCTACCATATGGATTGTGTCATAATCCATGGTGGAGAACAATGGATGATGTGGAAGACCAAGACCAAGGGTGAAGAGGTCTGTACACCATGGCTGCTAGACTCATACTGAGATCCAGGTGATTTCCTCCCCCTTTTTATAGGAAATATCGGTTTTCCGCTAGGTGTCCTTCTACACCTACATTCTAGGTATCCTTCTACATAGACATACTCCAGACATCCTAAATATCCGAGATACATCCTAGATACAAACGTTTTGTCCATTTTAATCCTTTATATACGAGATGCATCCACTTACATCCTTTCTATTTCCGTGCTACTAATGCTGTGTGGACGTTCCGTGTACCTTTTGTTTCCTCCCTCTTTCCATTTTCAGCTGCAGCGGAGGTGAGTTGCGAGAATGTCCAGAGGATGCAGAGAGGATGCAGCGGACGTTTCACGGATGATAACGGACATCAAATTTGTTGCCCGTATATGTCGCGGATGTACATCGTACACGGCGGAAAGTTCATCCATTCAAAAAGTTTTGTGCAGCTCAAAACTTCCTGGGTGGATGAAATCTCAGTGGACGGATGCTGGAGGGATAGAGCGTATGAAACACGTATGCAGTGAGTACACAACGGATGCATCGCATTTTCCAACAGATGGCAAGCTTTTATTAACGTATTACATCCTCTTTGCATCCATTGGAACAGTGGGACAGGGGCTTGAAGTATGACTTTTTTTCTGGCCCGGAAGGTACACTTTAAATAAAGCACTGAGTACAATTGCTGATGATTTTCTTAGAATATGTGTGTTATACACAGGGCCCAGAAACATTCTTGTAAAGTTATAGGTCAACTCTTTTGTCTATACAGTAAAAATTTCCAATTTGTCATATTTTAAAATTAAAAAAAATCTGAGAAAAATTGAAGTCAGAAGGAGCAGGAAATGTCTAGATACTCTGATGTCAAGGAAATGCCCTTCTGTCTACCTCAGAGCTCTGCTATTGGGAATTATTGAGCTCTCGGGGGGGGGGGGGGAACTAGATGGAATCAAATAGAGAAGAGATTGCTAAATAACCACTTTCCTGCAAAGACAGATAGTTCTGAACACTTTCCTCATAATGCTACTCCATTTACAGGGTCGGTTCAGAATTAAACACGTATCTATGGAGACTAAGGCACGGTGATGATCATATTTCCTCTGTTCTGTTATTGTTCAGCTGTTTGTCTCATTTTAGAGTTCAACATTTCCTGAATCCCAGTTTAACTGCGAGAATTTCAAAGATTTAATTTTAGAACTGCACTCAGTTTGCCAGAGATTTCAGTTTCTTCCATTATCATTGTGTCCATATTTGCATAATGATAAAACACTTGAAAAATGATGTGAAAGCATGAAAGATTATATGGGGATTTTTTTGTTGCAAACCTTAGTATTTGCATTTTTTTAAAAATAGCATTCATGTGCAGATCAGTTAAACAAGGGGATAAATGAACTAAAATCTGCAGTACTATGAATGACTTTTATCCAAAGTTAATACAAATACTAGTATAGATTGAATAAAATAGAATTCCTAATTTATTTGTTCTATCCATGGAACATAGAATCATAGAACTAGAAGGTCTTCTAGTCCAACTCCCTGCTCAAAACAGGAGACTTTCTATCTTACTTGTCAAATGATTGTCTGGTCTATTTTCGAAAACTGCCAGTAAAGGAGCACCCACAACTCCAGAAGGCAAGTTATTTCGTTGATTAATTGTTCTCAGTATCAGAAAATTTTTCACCTCTAGGTGCAGTAGATGTTGATGTAGTCTAGGACTTCACTGACTTTTTTTGGCAGCCATAGCACACTGCTGACTCATACCTAGGCAGTGGTCCATTTAGACATATAGATCCCTCTCACATACATTGTTGTTGAATCAGGTACTGCCTGTCCTGTACCTGTGCATTTGGTTTTTCCTGCCTAAGTGCAGAACTTTAGTTTTCTCAGCATTGAGCTGTCTTTTGTTTGACAGGGCCCAATTCTCAAATCTATCTTCCAAAGTGTTAGTTATTCCCCACAGCTAGTGCCACCTGCAAATTTGATTTCTCTTCTATTCCTTCATCTAGATCATTTATGAAAATGTTGAGGAGCATATATTGTGGTACCCCATTGCCTGCTTCCCTCCATGTAAATGTAATTCCATTAAGGACTACGTGCTGGATACAGTTGATCAGCCAATGGCATATTCATTCTCTATCCCATATTTTTCTATCTTACCATGGAGTAGGTTGTGATCTATATTGTCAGATACCTTATTGAAATCCAGATATAGTATGTCCACAGTATTTCACTGGTCCACTAATGTTGTCACTTTATCAAAAAAAGGATATACGGTTTGTCTGTCATGATCTGTTTTTAACAACTTGATCATTATTAGGTGCTCAAAAATCCTCTGCTTCATTACCTTTTCCGTGATTTTCCCAGGTGTTCATGTCAAGCTGACTGACATATAATTTCCTGGATCCATCTTTTTTTCCATTTTTGTAGGTTGGAACCACTTTAGCTCTTTTCAAATGCTCTGGTAGTTCCCTTATTCTACAGGAGCTTTGAAGGATTACATTCAGTGACTTTGAGATTACATCTGCCAAAGCCTTCATAACACTGGGATGCAAACCACCCAACAAAGAAGCTCCAATATGTGGTAAGATTTCAGGCTAGGAGATTTTTAAAAGCAATTCTATTAAAAAATAACTACAAACATTCAAGATTTTATCAAATGGTATACAAAGATCTGCTACATTTTTATCTCTTTGTTGTAAAACCTGGGAATTATTCCAGGAACAAAAGCACTGTACCATAACATAAAATTACCCATCCTCCACTTTTTATTCATGGCCTTCAGAATAGTCTAGCATAATCAGGCTTGACTCATACTAGCTAAGTTATACTATTAACTTAAGGAAGCCAGGTTAATTTCAATAAATATCAGATGAATAAAGGTGGGGTCACTTTAGCTTTTAATAAGAAGCTGTCTTTAATAAGAAACTTACCACTTACAAATCTGTGCAACTGGTTAGCCTTGTACTTTAATTGACAAATATTCTAATGTACTAACTCTTTCCTTTCTGGACTTTGGTCTTCATTATCTTGTCTTTGCAACTTTGAATTAGCAATCCAACAACTTGGGCTTCTGAATTCTGGATGGACTAATTGACCATTAAGTATTTTTCTGATTGTGCATTACAGTTTTTGGAAACCTTGCAATTTGTAATCCCTACTCAGAATGGTATAGTTGCTACAGTAACAACACATCCATCAAAGTTGTTACCTGCCTGATTATCAGCTTTGTTTTCTTCCATCTGAGTTAACTATGAAACTTTCGGTGAAAAGTCTGCATTTTGGAGAAATTTCTCCCCCTTTTTGTCTCAGAGACCAAACTTAGAGAATACTCATGTTTGAAAAACAAAGAAATTGTGGGGGAGGCAATTGTAAACAACCTGATTATGAATGTTACTGCTGAAAAATGTTTGAGGATGTATTTTCATAAACCAATAAATTGGGAACAAATAAATGTATCTGAAAGAAACAAAACAACTGCCTTTCAGGAATTAGAGTAAAACCAATTTGAATATGGAACATTATATCCAATTCCTTCACTCACTGATAGCAGAACAATTGCTACAGAGTTTAGGAATCATTCTATTGCAGCAAAGTCCTTTCAACAGCTCTGTGCATCTGAGCGTATCTGAGAGCAATTTCAAAGTTTTAATTAGTGAAACAAAAAACATTGCCGATTTCATTTTATTGGTTTAATGATTGCCCAGCAATAATTTCAGTTTCATTTCTGCACAATTGAGAACAGTGTTGGCTGGGAAATTCTGCCTAGGGGATTCTGGGAATTGGATCTGCACATCTTAAAGGGCTCCAAGATTGAGAAACAATGCTCCAGATGATTACCAAGTCTGATATAGTATATATACCCCCTCTTTACTAGTATGATAAAATATGTTTTGATCAGTCTTTAATATTGTAATAAATACTTTATCCACTGCTCAAAAAAATAAAGGGAACACAAAAATAAGACATCCTAGATCTGAATGAATGAAATATTCTCATTAAATACTTTGTTCATTACATAGTTGAATGTGCTGACAACACTTCACACAAAAATTATCAATGGAAATCAAATTTAGCAACCCATAGAGGTCTGGATTTGGAGTTACACTCAAAATTAAAGTGGAAAAAAAACCCTATAGGCTGATTTGTCTTTGATGCAATGTCCTTAAAACAAGTCAAAATGAGACTCAATAGTGTGTGTGTGTGGCCTCCATGTGCCTGTATGACCTCCCTACAACGTCTGGGCATGCTCCTGATGAGGAGGCAGATGGTCTCCTGAGGGATCTCCTCCCACAGGACTAAAGCATCCCCCAACTCCTGGACAGTCCGTGGTGCAAAGTGGCATTGGTGGATGGAGCAAGACATGATGTCCCAGATGTGCTCAATTGGATTCAGGTCTGGGGAATGGGCGGACCAATCCACAGCATCAATGCCTTCATCTTGCAGGAACTGCTGACACACTCCAGTCACATGAGCTCTAGCATTTTCTTGCATTAGGAGGAACCCAGGGCCAACTGCACCAGCATATGGTCTCACAAGGGGTCTGAGGATATCATCTAGGTACCTAAAGGCAATCAGACTACCTCCGGCGAGCACATGGAGGGCTGTGCGGCCCCCTAAAGAAATGCCACCCCACACCATTACTGACCCACTGCCAAACCGGTCATGCTGGAGGATGTTGCAGGCAGCAGAACATTCTCCATGGCGTCTCCAGACCCTATCATGTCTGTCACATGCACTCAGTGTGAACCTGCTTTCATCTGTGAAGAGCACAGGGAGCCAGTGGCGAATTTGCCAATCTTGGTGTTCTCTGGCAAATGCCAAACGTTCTGCACAGTGTTGGGCTGTAAGCACAACCCCCACCTGTGGATGTCGGGCCCTCATACCACACTCATGGAGTCTGTTTCTGACTGTTTGAGCAGCCACATGCACATTTGTGGCCCACTGGAGGTCATTTGCAGGGCTCCGGCAGTGCTCCTCCTGTCCCTCCTTGCACCAAGGCGGAGGTAGCAGTCCTAATGCTGGGTTGTTGCCCTCCTACGGCCTCCTCCACGTCTCCTGATGTACTGGCCTGTCTCTTGGTAACGCCTCCATGCTCTGGACACGATGCTGACAGACACAGCAACCTTCTTGCCACAGTTCACATTGATGTGCCATCCTGGATGAGCTGCACTACCTGAGCCACTTGTGCGGGTTGTCGCCTCTGTCTCATGCTACCACTAGAGTGAAAGCATCTCCAGCATTCAAAAGTGACTAACCCATCAGCCAGTAAGCATAGGAACTGGGAAGTGGTCTGTGGTCACCACCTGCAGAACCACTCCTTTATTGGGGATGTCTTACTAACTGCCTATGCTTTCCACCTGTTGTCTATTCCATTTGCACAACAACATGTAAAATTGATTGTCAATCAGTGTTGCTACCTAAGTGGACAGTTTGATTTCACAGAAGTGTGACTGACTTGGAGTTACATTGTGTTGTTTAAGTGTTCCCTTTATTTTTTTGAGCAGTGTATATACTTTAATATACTTTGTGTATATTAAAATATGTGATATATATTTATAAATGAACAAACCATTCACACATATCAATAAGGCAGTGCTAGTCTATTGCCACAAATGAAAGAAGGGATTATATTCTGAGTTGTTTTAGAGATTTTGGTTTGATAGACAAGACTGTCAGAGGCTTAAGATACTGTTGTTGTTTTTTCATTTCAACCACACCCGAAATATCTAATTAACCACATTTTCATGTATGGCTGAGAGTTTAAAAGGGAAAATCTAATCTGTATAAGTCTTACAACACCTTTTATTGTGTCCATTAGCCTCCTGCCCCAAATAATGCAAAAATTTGATTGATCCTGTTCATTTCAACATCATAAATTTCTGAAGGACATTTTGTTTTAAAATTCAATCCTTCCTTATAAAAAAAAATTCTACACCCTAAATGTAGAATGTTGTATTTATAATTAGCATCTTAAATTAGTACTAGTACTATTCTGCTAAGGCAAAACTCAAAACAAAACACAGAATAAAATGTTTTAATATTCATTATAGTTATTTATATGTCACCACTAATCCCTGTTTCTTCCTGTCTTTATTTTGCATTTGTCTTTAGGTCATTAATTTATAGTTAAAATCCCTCAACTCTGTGATAATTAGATCGCAACAAAATAATAAATAGTTTCTATATCCTTTCCTGTAGCTGTCTAGTAGCCATTAGATCTTTGGCCTCCATATCTGGTAGCCCTACTTACACCAACTGCCTACTTTTTGGCTATCAGCCTCTAAAAAAAATCTTTACAACATTGAACCTAATTGCCCAGTTCTGTTTTCAACTTGCAGTATCCAAAAGCTTATTAAAGCCCCTGTCACACTGCACCAACGGATGGAAAGAGGATGTAAAACGGAGAAAAACACTTGCCATCCGTTGGTTAACACGATGCTTCCATTCTGTACTCACTGCCTCTGTTTTGCTTCCTCTCTATCCGTCCAGCATCCGTCTATTGACATTTCATCCGCTCAAAAAGTTTTGAACTGCTCAAAACTTTCTGAGAGGAAAATGTATCCAACGCGTCCATTCTGCATCCGCTAGGCATATGGGAGACATCCGTTCTGCATCTGTCGGCATCCGTTACACGTCTGCTACATCTGCTAGGCATCCGCTGCACATCTGTGCAACTCACATCCGCTTCAGCGGTAAACGGACACAGGGAGGAAGCGGAATGGACGCGCAGCATTAGTAGCATGAACGGAGAAAGGATGAAAGTGGATGCAGCTCGCAAAGAAAGCATTTAAAATGGAAAAAATGTCCGTAGAGGGGACCTATCTCAGATATTAAGGATGTCTAGAGGATGCCTAGAGGATGCCTAGAGGATGCCTAGAGGATGCAAAAGGACACATAGGGGAAAACCTATATTGCCTATAAAAAGGGGGAGCAACTCACCTGGATCTCACTTTCAGACCAGCAGCCCAGCTGTGGAGACCTCTGCAGCCTTCACCTGCCTCTTGCTCTTCCACAGCATCCAGTCATGTCCACCTTGGATCGTAACACAGTCCTTTTGGTCGCCACCATCATTCTGCAACAGTGCGAAGCCATCTACAAGCTCTGTGAACTCTACTACGGGAAGAAAAGGAGGCAGCCAAGAAGCATCTGGGTCCGAAGATGGATTGGGAGAAGAGCAGAGTACGGACTGTACAACAAGCTGATGGTGGAGCTGAGGAACGAAGACCCTCGTGCATTCCAGAATTTCATGAGGATGCCTCCAGCCATGTTTGACGAAGTTGTGCAGCGGCTGAGACCCAGGTTGACCAAGGCAAACACCAACTTCCGGCCCAGCCTGGACCCTGGGCTCAAGGTGGCACTCACTCTGCACCACCTGGCCTCAGGGACCATCTACAGGAGCATGCAGTACGGCTGGAGGGTCACACACAACACCATCAGCATTGTGGTCAGAGAAGTGGTGCAGGCCATCATCAAAGAATACCCGGAGGAGCTCCTCCAGTGCCCCTCCACTGAAGAAGGATGGAAGAAAGTTGCAGAGCAGTGGTATCAGAGGTGGAACTTCCCACACACCGTTGGAGCCATAGATGGCAAGCACATGGCCTGTAAAGCGCCAGCCAAGTCGGGGTCCACTTATTTCAACTACAAGGGCTTCTTCAGCATCGTCCTCTTCACCTTGGTCGATGCTGACTACAAGTTCATGTACATCGATGCTTCAGGCAACGGGTCATCTTCAGATGCCCATACAACGCCAGTCATCTCAAGGAGGGGCTGGAACGCAACCTCATCATGGGCTTCCCAGATCCAGACTCCCTGCCCAACAACATGCAAGATGTGCCCTACTTCATCGTGGGGGATGACGCCTTCTCCCTCAGAACCTACCTCATGAAGCCCTACACCTCCACATGCCTCACCCGTGAAGAGAGGATCTTTAACTACAGGCTGTCCAGGGCAAGGCGGGTGGTGGAGAACACCTTTGGCATCCTGGCCATCAGGTTCCAGGTACTTCTCACCACCATGCAGCATCGCCCAGAGACCATGAGGAGGATCGTGGAAGCTTGCTGCATCCTGCACAGTCTCATGCGCACCCGCTACCCAGTCTTGCAGAACAGGCTCGTGGACCTCCAACAAGGCAATGGGGACATGGAGCCTGGTGAATGGAGGCAAGGGCAAAACCTGATAGATACTGAGGATGTGTAAGGCCCCAACAGAGCCTCAAATGAAGCGAAGAAGCAGCACAACCTCCTGAGACAATGGTGCAACTCCCCAGCTGGAGCAGTGGAGTGGCAAGACAGGATGGTAGATGATTAATGGATGCTTCCTTCTGCCTGTCTCATCACACGGATGAGATTGTGCCATGTATGTTGGGTGGGCCTACAATGAACAGGGCATTAATAAAGAGTTGTGTTTATCTTGACATGTGTGGATCAATGATTACATTAGTATTGATAATGAAGGGCCATATGTGTGGCAGCTGGGAGGGTGGACCATACAGTCCCACTATGCTTGCACTGGAGGTTTATCTATCCCCACAGCTATCTCAACCCATCCCACAGCTATCTCAACCCATCCCACAGCTATCTTAACCCATCCCAAAGGTATCCCTGTCCATCCCACAGCTATCTTAACCCATCCCACAGATATCCTAACCCATCCCACAGGTATCCCTGCCCACCCCACTGCTATCCTTACCCATCCCACAAGCATGCAAAGGCTTAAACCATTTCAAAAAGTTTCCACCAAGACTTTATTGACAAAAATAAATGAAGCAAGTGTGTGAAGCAAAGATAATCTTTATTAAAAACAAGCTGTAAAAGAAAAATGACCCAAGTCAAGTGTCCAAATAAAGTCTACAGGTAGCCACCCAGTCTCTGGCACTATTATTGGTCACTCAGAGGTGTGCCCAGGGGTGAAGGGTCCAGGTGCTGTGGAGGTGGCTGCTGCTGGAGTACTGGTCTGAAGCACCACTGGGGTGCCTGGGCCCGAGAGGACAACAGGTGACGTTGTGTTGAGGAAGCTCTCAGACAGCTGGCTCAGCCCCGTGATGTTGAGAGCTCCTTCCTCCATGCCATGAGGTGTCAGTCCCAATACTGATGACAGATGTACTGAGGCCGGGCTTGGCTGTGGGGTGGAGGAAGGAGCAGTGTAGCTGTCTGGTCTGCAGCTGTGTGAGGACTGGCATGGGTGGCATTGGTGGCGTGGGTGGCATTGGTGGCGTGGGTGGCATTGGTGGCATCAGTGGAACCGGTGGCAACGGTGGCGTCCGATGAGCCTGTGCCTGGACTTGGAAGGGCTGCTGCCTGTGCTGCTGGACCTCCTGGTAGCCATAGACCTGGTAGGTGAGGGGCTGTGGGAAGCCTTGGAATGGGAGGGACATCACCTGGGGTGGAGGAGCAGATCTGGACTGGGTGGGAGCAGGTTCATCTTGGTCTGGAGGGTTGTGAAACAGCTTGGTGATCCTGTCCTTCACCACCTGGTCGTGGGTTCTGCCATGTCCGTGAGTGTCTGGTTGACATAGATGAGGAAGGGCTTGCGGTTGGAGGATGAGGAGTCGGTGTGGACCAGCTGAGAGAGGAGATCTATGCTGCTCTGGATAGTGTCCCTGATCTCCAGCAGGACAGTGTGGCTCTGCCCCTCCTGTCTGGCTCTCTGCCTTTCTGTAGAGGTGGAGCTGGGGGTGGATGCGGGTAGGACTGTGGTGGAAGTGCCGTCTCCTTTCTCCCACTGCGCCAGGGAGTCCACGCGCTCCGCCACAGTTAAAACAGCTGTCCGCGGGTTCTCTACTGTGGGACGCTCCACAGAAACCTGCCTGGAGACAGGAGCTGACTCTCAGCCGGAAGAGGACTGGCTCTCAGCCGGCTGCCAGAGAGAGAGGGTTGTGAGAGGGGCTGCTCCTCAGTGGCGGATCTCACCCTCCAGGAAGCTGCACCTGGCCATCACGTAGGTCTCTCTGTCTGTCAGCTTGACCGTGGCCTGGCCAGATTTCTTGAGGTGCAGCTTCCCGTACCAGGTGTGCATATGTTTCCACCAGCCAAGGAGCACCTCCGATGTGTAGCCCAGACTCTCCGCCTTCTCTCTCCAAGCAGCCTGCTTCCTTTTGGTGTCCCTGTACAGCCGGTGTCCCTTCCACCATAGATAGTCATTCTCTCTCAGCCATTCCAGCACCTCATCCTCATGTTCCTCCTCAATGGAGTATTGCCTCCTCTCCCGTTCTCGCATATGCCTCTTCCTCCCTTTGGCAGGACCAGATGGGCCCTCATCAGAGGGGCTTCCAGGTTGTAGGGGCTGTTCCTCCACATCACCAGAAGCAGCAGCACCAGCAGGATCATCATCATCAGCAGCAGCAACAGCAGCAGTAGCAGCACCAGCACCAGCACCAGCAGGACCAGGATCAGCAGCAGCAGACTAAGCACCAGCAGTGCCAGCAGCACCAGGAGCACCAGCAGGACCAGGAGCATGAGCAGGACAGGAGCACGAGCAGGACCAGCAGGATCAGCAGGACCAGCAGGACGAGCAAGACCAGGAGCACGAGCAGGATGAGCAGGACCAGCAGGACCAGCAGTACGAGGAGCAGCTACAGCAGAGTAAGCACCAGCAAAAGCACCACTGCCAGAAGCAGCATCAGCAGAGTAAGCACGAGCAGAA
>BLBF01017158.1:0-13726 GCA_015471245.1 Laticauda colubrina
ATCTATCTATCTATCTATCTATCTATCTATCTATCTATCTATCTATCATCTATCTATCTATCTATCTATCTATCTATCTATCTATCTATCTATCTATCTATCTATCTATCTATCTATCCATCTATTCACTGCTCAAAAAAATAAAGGAAACACAAAAAAATAAGACATCCTAGATCTAAATGAATGAAATATTCTCATTAAATACTTTGTTCATGACATAGTTGAATGTGCTGACAACAAAATCACACAAAAATTATCAATAGAAATAAAATTTAGCAACCCATGGAGGTCTGGATTTGGAGATACACTCAAAATTAAAGTGGAAAAAAACACTACAGGCTGAGCCGACTTTGATGTAATGTCCTTAAAACAAGTCAAAATGAGGCTCAGTATTGTGTGTAGCCTCCATGTGCCTTTATGACCTCCCTACAATGCCTGGGCATGCTCCTGATGAGGTGGCAGATGGTCTCCTGAGGGATCTCCTCCCACACCTCGACTAAAGCAACACCATTCCTGGACAGTAGTGTTGGTGGATAGAGCGAGACATGATGTCTCAAATGTGCTCAATTGGATTCAAGTCTGGGGAACAGGTGGGCCAGTCCATAGCATCAATGCCTTCATCTTGCAGGAACTGCTGATACACTCCAGTCACATGAGGTCTAGCATTGTCTTGCATGAGGAGGAACCCAGGGTCAACTGCACAAGCATATGGTCTCACAAGGGGTCTGAGGATCTCATCTCGGTACCTAATGGCAGTCAGGCTCCCTCTGGAGAGCACATGGAGGGCTGTGTGGCCCCCTAAACAAATGCCACCCCCACCATTACTGACCCACTGCCAAACCGGTCATGCTGGAGGATGTTGCAGGCAGCAGAACATTCTCCACGGTGTCTCCAGTCTCTGTCACGTCTGTCACATGTGCTCAGTGTGAACCTACTTTCATCTGTGAAGAGCACAGGGTGCCAGTGGTGAATTTGCCAATCTTAGTGTTCTCTGGCAAATGCCAAACTTCCTGCACGGTGTTGGGCTATATGCCCAACTGCTACCTGTGGATGTCAGGCCCTCATACCACACTCATGGAGTCTGTTTCTGACCATTTGAACAGCCACATGCACAATGGCCACATTGTGGCCCGCTGAAGATCAGTTTGCAGGGCTCTGGCAGTGCTCCTCCTGTCCCTCCCTGCACAATGGTGGAGGTAGCGGTCCTGATGCTGGGTTGTTGCCCTCCTACGGCCTCCTCCACATCTCCTGATGTACTGGCCTGTCTCCTGGTAGTGCCTCCATGCTCTGGACATGATGCGCACATTGATGTGCCATCCTGGATGAGCTGCACTACCTGAGCCCCTTGTGCGGGTTGTCACCTTCATCTCATGCTACCACTAGAGTGACAGCATCTCCAGCATTCAAAAGTGACTAACCCATCAGCCAGTAAGCATAGGAACTGGGAAGTGATCTGTGGTCATCACTTGCAGAACCACTCCTTTATTGGGGATGTCTTACTAACTGCCTATGCTTTCCACCTGTTGTCTATTCCATTTGCACAACAGCATGTGCAATTGATTGTCAATCAGTGTTGCTACCAAAGTGGACAGTTTGATTTCAGAAAAGTGTGATTGACTTGGAGTTACATTGTGCTGTTTAAGTGTTCCCTTTATTTTTTTGAGCACTGCATGGGTGTGTGTGTGTGTGTGTGTGTGTGTGTATGCTGTTTATCTTCCCTCGAGTATTATCCCACGTCATTGTAGTGGGATAATACCCGAGGGAAGATAAACAGCACATATATATATATATAACACCTGAACACAAACAGACTCCCTCTGATGCCTCCAACTCGAACACCCCCCCCACCAGGCACCCAGGTGAAACCTGGCTTCCTAATGGATAGCAGCCGTCCTTTCACACGAAGCCAAGCTGCACTGAAAGCCTCCAACACAGGAACAGAGTGTTGCCAGCCAATCAAAGCCACAAAACAGACAGAAGAAACCAGAAACATCAATCAATCAAACTCCAAGTCCAGTGAACACAGACCAAAACTCCCAGCCAATCAGAATAGGCCAGCCTCGAATTTGAAACCAAAAGCTGTGAGACCCACATCCATACAGAAGCCTGATGATGGCAGGTGGGATTCTGCTGAAACGTTGCTACAACTTTGAAAGCACTACAATGACGTGGGATAATACCCGAAGGAAGCTGTACAGCACACATGTAAGTACCCGCGAAAGCTTAAATATATATATATACATATGTATATATGGGGATCTTTGGTTATTCAGGTTTCTCCTGCATAAACTTGGAAGTATTTTGGCGACGTTTCGATGAAATCTCATTCGTTATCTTCAGGCTTGTGTCTTCAACTTTGTGCTTCTCAGAGTAATGTGATCTGACAGTTGTTTTTTCCTTTTAATGGCCAATGGGGGTGCAACTTGACTGGGTGGGGCTTGGCTGTGTTCTGATTGGCTGGAGGTGTGTTCTCATTGGTTGGGGGCCTGGCTGTGATTTGATTGGTTGGGTGGGGTTGGCTGTGTTCCGATTGGCTGGGGGTATGTTCTGTTCAGGTGGGGGCTTGGCTGTGGTGGTAGCATCTTGTGTGGCCCTCATGGGTGTGGGTCTGGTGTCATTCTTCATGTTAGGTATTCATTTGTTAATGAGGGTGGGTTTCCAAATGGTTGGTAGACGGGAGGTATCATCTCTTTTATTAATGCTCTGTGGGCGTTTTTCTATCTCTATGGCTTCTCTGATTATTCTGTTGTTGAAGTGAAAGCTGAATACTATACATGTATGTACCCACAAAAAGTTAAGAAAACAAATATATATGTATATGTATATGTATATGTATATGTATATGTATATGTATATGTATATGTGTGTGTGTGTGTGTGTGTGTGTGTGTGTGTGTGTGTGTGGTATTCAGCTTTGTTCGGGTATTTTCCCACATCATTATAGTAGTGCTTTTAAAGTTGTAGCAATGTTTCGGCAGAATCTCATCTGCCATCATCAGGCTTCTGTATTGTGTTTGTCTGTGAGTCAGACTTTCATAGTTGTTTTAGTTTTAAATATGGGGCTAGCCTATGCTGTGCGAGAATGGATTTTTCTTCATTGTGATGGGTTGGAAATCTTGGTCTGTGTTTATTGGTCTTGGAGTTTGCTGTGTTCTGCTTGATTGGTGTTTCTAATATCTTCTGTCTGTTTTGTAGCTTTTTTTGTCTTGATTGGCTGGCAACATTGTGTTTCCTGTACTGGAGGCTTTTAGTGCAGCTTGGCTCCAAGTAAATGGATGGCTATCATTTATTAGGAAGCTAGGTTTCATCTGGGTGCCTGGTTGGGGTGTGTTTGAGCTGGAGGTATCAGGGGGAATCTGTTTGTGCCCAGGTGTTTGCCTGGCTTGTGGTGTGGAGATTTTTTTGTTTGAGAGACTCCCAACCAATCAGGATGAAGAAAAAACTATTCTGGCACAGCATCAGCTAGCACCAAATTTAAAACAGAAATGGCTGTGAAAGTCTGACTCACAGACAAACACTATTCAGAAGCCTGATGATAGCAGATGAGATTCTGCCGAAACGTTGCTGTAACTTTAAAAGCACAGCTATAATGACGTAGGGAAATACTCGAACAAAGCTGAATACCATACATTTAATAAAGTGGTGGGTAATGGAGCTCCATGCACGCATGCTTGACCATCACATGCATGGGACCATCCCCCTCTCAACTGTCCTGCCAGTCCGCAAAATTGAAAAAGGGAACTCTGGGGAACTCTGGAGTAGAGAACACTACACCTCCTCTCTGTTTGCACTTTGCCCCCCCTCTCTCCATCCTGCTTAGGTTTATTTTAATTCAATTTTTAAAGTTAAGATCTGTAGATTATTTTAATGTTTTATTCTGCATTTTATCCAATGTCTAAAAACCACGTTGCCTCTGGGGAGATGGGCAACATGTCCATTTGAAAAATAAATTAAAATAAAGTACATAATTTGCATAAAATCATTATGTAAATGATGTTAATTGATGTAATTTCATTTTTTGTCATTTTTGCAATTTGATTGCCTATCAAATACAACAGCTTTTGTTTTCCATACATTAATGTTCTGATCCATATTTCTTATTACACCATAGATTCTATCTAAAATTCTGTTTGAATAATTCTGATTCTCAATAAATTTGAATTTGGGAGTTTTAGTATGTTAAGGAGGCCTGGGAAATTTTGGCAGAATACCAACTGAAAGGATGTAACAATAAGCAAAATTTGGAAAATGCAGTATGGCTTTATGTCAGGCAAGATGTTTACCAGATTTTTGCTTCTCAGTGGGTCACTGAGAAGTAAGAATATGATGAGTAAAGTGTATTGTAAATGTGTTGATTTATAAAGGGATTATGGTTGAATTATAAAAAGAATTTTGGAACAGAAAATATGGATCTGAACATTAATATATCAAAGACTAAAATAGTTAGGTTTGATAGGATATTGGATTGCAAAAATGACTAGAAAAAAGAAACAAAGAGCAAGTAGGTTTATTTGTGCACCTTGGTATAACATATATTAAATATTGAAAATACATGGACAATTTTTAATATGTGCAAATGCTTACATAATTTACTGGCCAATATGTTGTTTGTTAGGAGAACTAAAGACTGAAAGAAACAAAAATGACTGAATAAGAGCATCCTTCTCATTTTGTTTTGTGAATGTCAGAATTAAGTATGCTAAGAGAAACAAAAAAGGAAATGAATGCAGAAGTAATGGGTTAAGAAGTTCATGTAGTCAAACAAGAATGAAATCCAGAATGAAGCAGTACTAAATTAATGTGGACTAAATACAAAAATGAATGGCCAGAATGAAAAAGACATTGAAGGACTGATTTAATCATGTAGGAAACAAATGAATGAAAATTGTATTGCAAAACAAATATATGAAAGGAAAGAAATTGGGTGGAAAAAAAAGACATGACCAAGAAAATCACGACTGGATGAAGTTGATGAGATCCTTGAAAAGTGAGGCATGTAAAAAAAACTAAAGGTGATGATATATGAAGCAGTGTATGGATTGGTAATAAAAATAGTATTGCAAATTATAGTAAATGTTCATTCTAGATATAGGCATCTGCCTTTTACTTAGCTTGCATCTTAATTTCTTTGGTTCATTATTATTTACTCCTCTTCTACTCTTTGCATAATGTTGACTACCCTGAAAGAGAATAATATACTATGTATGCATACTGAATTCGGTATATTTTAATTTTACCATAAATAAGTTGGATTTCAGGCATGGAAACTATTTTGGTCATATTTATCAGGACAAATAAGGAATGTGGCTTGCTTGATTCTCAAGGAAGTCTTCCTGGTGTCTTATATGATCTCCCTTGATTCATGAAACTGATGAATAAGGTCAGCTGAAGAGAAGATGAAATTCTTCATTTTATGAATGTCGTTTAGTGGCTGTTTCTCTTTTTCATGACACATAAGTGATACAGATTACACAATGAAAATACTAAATTGGTGCTCCTTTATGGTGATGCCCAGGATTTCTGAAGAACTACTTCTGTTCTCATTTCCATAATTCAGGTGCGAGGTCTTATTTGAGGGCCATTATCTGATAAGATGTAGAGGGCCATCCCAGTTGGTGAAATGTAGAGGACCATTGTGTAGAATGGTCCTCAGACTGATTTGCCTGTGTTTATTGGATCTAATATTTGCTGTTATTTCTGTTCCAGATGAAGACATTTGTACTTTCCCAGGTTTCTAGAATCTATTTTAGGCTGAATATTTTCACTTCTGCTAATTGAGACATTGTGTTCCATTACATTATTTATTGTTTTATATTTTTATTGTTGTTGAATTTTGTTTCTTATTGTGTGCACTCCTGTGATACTTGTCACAGAACAACCTGAATACTGTTAAAAAATAATTCATGCATATTTTTTTAAAAAAATGTACCACAGATAATGTTTAACTTACAACCAATAAACGATTTGGACATGGGGATTTACAGATGTCACCAAGCTGGCAGGAATAGCCAACACTCCAGAAGATAGGCTTAAGATACAGAAGGATCTTGACAGACTTGAACATTGGGCATTATCTAACAAAATGAAATTCAATGGTGAAAAAAATAAGGTTCTACATTTTGGCAAGGAAAACCAAATGCACAGGTACAGTATAGGTCAATGATGGCAAACCTTTTCAGCACCGAGTGCCCAAACTGGAATGTGTGTACATGTGTGTGCATGTACATGTGCCAGAGTGCCAGAAACCCAAAGATCAACTGTCTGGTGCATGCATGCCTGATTTTTGCCCATTTTGGGGCTGTTTTCATACCATTTTTCATGCCATTTTCCAGCTGTTTTGGGTCTGAAAATGGCCCGATAAACTGCTTGGTTTTGGCCATTTTTTAAGCCATTTTCTGGCACTTGGGCACCTGCAAAGACCAGCGGGCCAGCTTGTAAGTGTGCACCAGAAACCAGAAGCGCAGCTGGTGATGGCACATGTGCCCACAGGGGGGCTCTTTGTGCCATGTACCCACAGGGAGGGCTCTGTGTGTCACCTCTGGCACATGTGCCATAAGTACACCATCACAGGTATAGGTATACCTTGCTCAATAGGAGTAACTGTGAGAGGGATTTTGGAGTCCTAGTGGATAATCATTTAAATATGAGCCACCCGTATGCTGCAGCTGCCAAAAAAGCCAACACAGTTTCTAGGCTGCACTAACAGAGGGATAGACTCAAGATCATGTGAAGTGTTAATACCACTTTATAATGCCTTGGTAAGGCCACACTTGGAAAACTGCATTCCAGGGGTGGGATTCAGTTTTTTTAACAACTGGTTCTGTGGGCGTGGCTTAGTTGGTGGGTGTGGCTTGATGGTCATGTGACTGGGTGGGCATAGCCAACTTGACATCATTCATGTCAAGGGGAGCTTCTCCTCGCCTGGCCTCTCATGACAGTGGGGATGCTGCAATGGTCATAAGTGTGAAAAATGGTCATGAGTCACTTTTTTCAGTGCCATTGTAACTTGAATGGTCACTAAATGAACTATTGTAAGTCAAGGATTACTTGTACAAAAAATACAAAAAGCTTGTTTGCTTGCAAAAAGCCACCCTAAATACCAATCATTAGATTAAAAATACCTGCAAGCCAGAGTTACAAATCAGGCAGGGTGCCAGAGCACCTTGAGGAATGAAAATAGTTAAAATGCAGTGATAACTATCAAGCAGCCAACTCTTGCTCATAAAGTGAAACCCTTTAGCAGAGAGGTCATTTAAGCTCTCCAGAAAAAGCACACCCAGGAAAAGTAATTTAGATCCATTCGCACCATTTAAAGCTGGTCTCACTCACCTCACAAGATATCCTAAGGAAATCATCCAGATTTAAGGAAAGGTCACATGCCCCCCCCAGAAAGGCAATAAAAAAAAATCAGCACCAAGTTTGCATCCTGCCTCTTGGAAGTATACCCCCAAAAGGACAATGCCAGATAGTACTAAAGCAGTGAGGAAGACCCTCTCCCCAGATAGAAAAAGAAACCATGAGGCAGGAAAAAATTCAAACACAATACAAATAATTAAATCACAGCAGTAGCTGTTGCTTATTGAAGCTGAATAAGGAAAATTATCCCATCAATAAACACAGGATTAAACTTCAACAAGCACAGAATTAACCTTTACCAAAAATCAGTTTTTGGTAAATCCCTGTCTCCCACGCATGTGTGGCAGATACCCAACAACCAGCTGGTGAGTGGGTGGGGCATGTGCATGCACAGTGGGGCTCTTCCGGGCAAATGTGTGCCATAGGTTCACCATCATGGTCCTATACTATATCAAATAATTTTCTAAAGTAAGTAGTGGGAGTTGTATACCAAAACATCTGAAGGAAACTGAGTTGAGGATTGTTGGCTGGGTTTGATGAGTCTTGTGGTCTGGAAGCAGGGGTGGGATCAGGGGTGGGATTCTATTAGTTCACACCTATTCACGAGAACTGGTTGTTAACATTCTAACCAGTTCGGAGAACCGGTTGTTAGAAGAAATTACTGGCCTAATCCTGTAAGGAAGGCAGGAAGGAAACATTCTGGTGTTGCTTAAGGCTAAGTCCCACTGGCCGACGGATGCAAAACATATGCAAAAAGGACACAGCAGATGAGCAAAATTTCACCGTTCACTGTGCATCCTTTCTATTTCCGTGCTACTAACGCTGTGTAGACGTTCCGTGTACCTTTTGTTTCCTCCCTCTTTCCGTTTTCAGATGCAACGGATGTGAGTTGCGAGGATGCCCAGAGGATGCAGAGAGGATACAGCAGACGTTTAACGGATGATAAATGGACATAGAACGTTTGTTGCTCAGATGTCATGGATTTACATCGTACACAGTGGAAAGTTCATCCATTCACAAAGTTTTGTGCAGCTCAAAATTTCTTGCGTGGATGAAATCGCAGTGGACAGATGCTTGATGGATAGAGCTTATGAAAGACATATACAATGAGTACACAACAGATGCATAGTGTTTTCCAATGGATGGCAAGCTTTTTTTAACGTTTTACATCCTCTTTGCATCCGTTAGTGCAGTGGGACATGGGCTTTACAGAAACTGCCTCTCCATTAACCCTTATTACATTCTTGGCAGGACTAGACTTCCTGTCTCTGGAGCTTCTCTGGAGTTTTTTCGCCCCTCCTCTGCTGGTACTTTGCTTGTGTGGAGTGACCATTCAAAGTTACAATGGCACTGAAAACAGTGACTTATGACCATTTTTCACACTTACAACTGTTGCAGCATCCCCACAGTCATGAGAGGCCAGGTGAGGAGATACGTGCCTCGATGTGAGTGATATTGAGTTGGCCATACCCAGCCAATAACATGACCATCAAGCCATGCCCACCAACCAAGCCATGCCCACAGAACCAGTTGTTAAAAAATTTGAATCCCTCCCCTGGGTGGGATGCTACCCGTTCCGCCTTGCTCTATAGTACCGGTAGTTCTGAAGGGCATCAGACACCAAACTGGTTCTGTGTCTGCTGCTGTTTGGCCCAGCCACCACCTGGGCTGTTACCTGACCTTTATTTCCTGCTTTTTCAACTTTAGTTGCTTTCTGCGGCACAGCTGAAGTTGAAAAAGCAATAAATAAGTGGTTTTTCAAACACTGCGCACCCATGCACAGAGCTTATCAGCTGTCTGGGCGGCACAGCTTTAGGTGTATTATATGTGTGCATAATCTCTGAACCAGTAGTAACACCAGTTGAATCCCACCCGTCTGGAAGGTTGATGAGTCTTGTGGTCTGAAAACATCTGGAAGGTTTTCTAGAATGCTGCCATTGTATGTTGATGTCTCTGTTCCACAGAAGGCAAGCATTCTAACCTTGTTTTACTCCAGGTGTAAGACCTGAACTATCTGCCTAAGAATATTTTGGTACAACATGTTGGAATTTTTTTGACTGTGAAATATTGCTGCTTTTAAGAACTTTGCCACTGCTGAGGGTGGAGAATGAGGGAAGCTGTTCTACCTGAGCTGTCCACTCTGATTGACAGTATCAGGTAAACATCTTTCGTACCACATGCTCTATGAGATAACAAGATAATATTGACAGCAAGTAACATACTCTGCATTGAGCAATGGTCACTTCCCTGTTGGTGAATGGTGAGGGTAGAATTCACGTTGAAACCTGTAAAATCCATTTATTGTTGAAATAAATGTTTATCTTTCATGCACTAGTTTAAGTATGTTGATTCTCCTTTAAGTTCAGGGATTATCTAAAAAATTAAAGTGTTGGACTAGGATCTGGGAGAAGTTTCAGATTTACTCTCAGCCATGGAGTCTTTCGGAAAGATTATTTCAAACCTATCCTGTTTCACAGGATTGCTGTTGTGGGTATATACTGAAGGGAATTCCCTATGAATGCCACCTTAAGATTCTGGAAGAAAGGCACGGTAGCCATTTAAATAATGAACAAACAATGTATTCTTTATTAGAATATTACGGCAATAGTTACAAAAAAAGACATAATTTTAAAACTTTCCTTGTCTCTTGCATGCTGACTAAGACATGCATATGCAGATTTTCATAGTTGTAATTTACACATGCACCTAGTTGTTAGATCAATGCAAATCTCCTCCCAACAATCTCAGGATATGCACCAATGGTACAGATTGCAGAAGCTTAAGGGAGTTTAAAGCACCCCTTCAGAATTGCTCAGCTTTTTGAACAATTACCATCTAATTTGCTCAATATTCAGAGCTGCCTTGAGCATTTGAAATAAGTCATCTAAAGCTAATAAAAAGTGGGAGTTTTGACAACCAGGCAGAACAAAGTCCCTTGACTTTTCATTAATGTGTCTGGAATTGAGAGAAACAAATCAGGTTTCAGTATAATGCTTCCTCCTTGATTTGGAATTGCCATTTCCAGAAATGGAAGGATGTTGTTTTTACTATTTGGAATCCATCAATGGTGGAAATCAATTAATTGGGGGAGGGAGAATGCTTTGACAATAATGATAGATCATTAGAATTCCTGCCATGGAACAGACAGAGTATTGATGCCACTTGATCGCATGAGGGACTTCAGTTTACATGGCTCGGTGGCAAAGATGCTGAGCTTGTCGATCAGAAAGGTTGCCAGTTCACGGTTCAAATCCCTAGCGCCGTGTTATGGAGTGAGCTCCCATTATTTGTCCCAGCTTGTAGCAACCTAGCAGTTTGAAAGCATGTAAAAATCAAGTAGAAAAATAGGGACCCCTTTGGTGGGAACGTAACAGTGTTCCATGTGCCATTGGCGTTTAGTCATACCAACCACATGACCATGGAGACATCTTTGGACAGTGCTGGCTCTTTGGCTTTGTAACGAAGATGAGCACTGCCCCTTAGAGTCGGAAACAACTAGCACGTGTGTGCGAGGGGAACCTTTACATTTACCTAATAGGAGTGCACAAATTCAAGGACAGTTGGCATTGATCTAAGAAAGAACAGTGAAGCCCTTCATCCAGGCCTGTGAGTTTCTCCAATATCTCCAGTTTGTCACTGCATGACTGAAAATATAGAACTAGATCCAGAAAGACTTTCTCATGTTCAAAGTATTATTTTGTTTTTCTTTCTTTCCTCTGCAGAGGGGCTTTGCATGGGTTAGTTCATGGTAAATCAAAAATCTGTTTCAGCTTTATGAAAATCAGCTGAAATGACTCAAGAGTATAAAAGCATTTGCTTTCTCTAGAACATCATCAGGCACAATGTTACAAAATCATGAATGGGAAAGAAGCATGGATATCCAGGGAGTAATCCATGTATGTATTTTGGTCATGAAGCCTGGAATTAAAAAAAGAAAAAAAGTTTCAATATAGAGATTGGAATGTGTGCATTTGTCAGTCTACGCATCAAGTCATTTTATGTCTGGGGAAAATAAGAATGATTGTTCTATCCCCAAGCTCTGTGGTAAATGGGTCTCTGTAGTCATGTTGCCTTCCTTCCTCATTCTCTTTTACCTTTCCCATTTATTTCAAGATCCCATCACTCTGAGCAGCTAATTTAGTCCAGATGCATTTCAGTGTTAATTTTTCCACCCAGAATTGGGCTAATGTACAAATACATAGCTATAGCAATCAGAAACCACCATAAGTCTGCAAAACGATTTTGCATTTGGCATGCAGATGAGATTAGAGAAATCTGGGCACAATTACCATGGGGGAGGGGAGAAACCAGCAAAATCTTCAGATGCTTTCCCCCATGAGAATATTGAATGAAGGATCTTGCTGCTATGTACAGCACTTATATGTTTATAGTTCCTGGTTATTTCAATTCCTGCTTACCATCTTTTAGTTTAATAGATTGATTCACAATGTATTTATTTATATTTATTGATTGATTAACCCTTGAGCCATATCAAAGTGCAGAGTTCCAGAAACAAATTATTACTAACATTTGATAAAAACAATTCAAAATGGAATTAGATAAAATACAATTTAAAATGGAATTGGAATAAAATACAATAATTTATGATATAGATAAAATATGATAAAATTATATTTTGGTGTCACCCCTACAATCTCCCCCAATCAGTCCCACAATTCTTAACAAATAAAACAAAGCCCTAGTTTAATTAGCTGTTCTGACCAAGGCTTCTTGAGACAGTAACAAACACATGCTAGTTCCAAAAACTTTTTGTTTTATTTCAGCGGCTGTGAATTATATTCATTCACAGCCGTAATGAGTCCCAAACAGTTGGTGAATAATCCAACAGAAGTCTGCCACAGTCCTTTGGGATAAGGCTGATAAGCACGCACCTTTATTTCCCTTGAAAGGCTGCCAATGATTAAATTGCCAATTAGCTGTACAAGGCCAAACAAAGCACAAAGTCAACACAGAGCTTCAGACTCTAAACCAACCAGAATGAACAAAGTTGCTTTCTGCAAAGGCTCATGTCCCTTTGCTCCTCCTTTATGTCTTATGGGAGGGACCAATCACCTCCAAGCCTTACTTCTGATTTGCCCCTTTTGTCTTAACCGTTCTTGCCTTCTGGAAGCTCTGCACAAGCACACACTGGGAACAGGGGGAGCCTGCCTCTGCCTTGTTGATGTCAGATTCTGGAGGCTCCAGAGTCAGCACATAACTCCCAGGTGGCCCTGACCCCATCTCTGTGTCGGATGCAGATCCCTTGTCTGAGCCTTTCCCAGGCTCCAGGACTGGGCCCTGTTCCTCCCCACTGTCTGACTTTGCTGCCAGGCTGTTGGCGGACCACAACATTAGCAAAGATTTGAACTTATGTGTCCCAAGCTTTAGTCCACCCTCTGAGTTCTATCAGTTTTTTTTAAAAAAAAGACAAATCGTCTGTAGTTCTCAGAAAGAAGATAAGAATTTTTTTTTTAAAGAAAACAGATGAAGAGAAATAGCTATGTTTAACTGAAGGGGTATGTCAGAGCTCATATAAACTCACAATTTCCAAAATGAGCATATGTTTTCTATTCAAAGAATTGTTATCTTAGAAATTTGACCAGACAGCTGATTTTTCAAAATTGAAAGAAACACTACACATTTTCCACCATCACTCCCTGAAAGTATCACTTAAAGTTCCCTATGCAAAAATAGCCATAACTTTTAAAAACGAGGGGTTTAGGTATCCACTTCAGTATTTCTCTCTCTTGCTATTTTACACAAAGATTCACAGAAATAAGCAATTATCTTATCAGCTTATGAGAATTTTGCTCCCATTCCTAGCAATGTTGGCAGAGATCCACTATGTAATCCATCAACCTCATGTCAGTATAAGAAATAGGTTGTCCAAGTTTTTGTATTTGTTTTGGGATGACAAAGCATGTTCTTCCATTATCTTTATAACGAGCTGTGGTGGCACAGTGGTTAGAATGCAGTACTGCAGGCTGCTTCTGCTGACTGCTGGCTACCAACAATTTGGCAGTTTGATTCTGACCCGCTCAAGATTGACTCAGCCTTCCATCCTTCTGCGATCTGTCAAACGAGGACCCAGATTGCTGGGGAGCAATATGCTGACTCTGTAAACTGCTTAGAGAGGGCTGTAAAAGCACTGTGAAGTGGTATATAATTCTAAGTGCTAGACATTATGAGATGATTCTTCTAAATTTACTAGGAATTAATAGATGAGGTTTAAAGTCAGTTTTTTTTCTCTTTACAAATTGGATCACTATCTATCTATCTATCTATCTATCTATCTATCTATCTATCTATCATCTATCATCTATCATCTATCTATCTATCTATCTATCTATCTATCTATCTATCTATCTATC
>BLBF01017159.1:0-15878 GCA_015471245.1 Laticauda colubrina
ATCTATCTATCTATCTATCTATCTATCTATCTATCTATCTATCTATCTATCTATCTATCTATCTATCTATCTATAATATATCTATAGCTTTTCTTTGCAGATGATGAAAATCGCATAAAAATATACCATCTGCATTTGAAATCATGCAAGGGACTTCCAGTTGCAGGATTTAGCTTCTTCAAGCTAGTTGTCAATGTTCCAAAGGATGCCCTAATTAATTCATGAGCCTCAAGCCAAGTTTTAAAAGAAATCCAATTATTATTTGGAGCAACATGTCAGCACTTTCCCAAGTGCAGTCAGCTCTGTCCTTCATAATTTATTGCCCACCTATGACCCTGTTTCCCCTCTCCTCCCAGGGTGTGTCATAAATCACATTCTCCAACGGACCACTTTCATGGGCTGTAGAAAACATGCCTCTCTGTCTGGCTCTAGTAACTTAGGATACAATCTGGAGAAAGGTATGCGTGGAATGTGCTTAGCAACCGAGCTGCTCCATCAGTTCTCCCCCCTCCTGTCTATGAGAACTTAAGAGCAAGCCAGGAATGCTTTACCAGTTGACACTAGTTTTGCAGTTTGCCAAAATACTGCAAACTGGAAACAATACTGCTTCCCCAGACTAATTTTTTTCAACCTTGACAACTTTAAGGAGCATGGATTTCAACTCCCAAGTGTAAATTTCATGGGTGGACTTTAATTCTCAGAATTCCCCTAATTAGTCATACTTGCCAACCATGCCCAACCCAATCACAAGCCTTAAAGTTGTCAAAGTTGAGAAACACTGCTGTAGACTACCTTCAACATGCCTGGTAATATTAATATGTCCACATATATTCCCTTCCCTACCCATAAACTATACTCAGTAATAGGACAAAGTAGGATTTATAGTCAAATATAAGAAACTATTTAAACTATTTTTAAAAATAATGAAATTTAGAGGCACAAAGATGTATACAAAAAGACATCTTTTAAAAATTGGCTCAGGAATCTGGAAATTGAAGTCCACAATTGAAAGTCATAATGTTGCCATAGTTGTCCATCACTAGCATAGAATTACTTCTGTATTCCATCTATTTCTATGCTCTTAATCCTGAAGTAAAATCTCACCAAATCATTTAGCACATGTACCGTATATACTCGCATATAAGCCAACTTTAGAATGCTTTTTTTTTTTCAAAATTTGGGGGTCGGCTTGTACGTGCATAAATCTGATTTATAGGTGGCCTTGCCTCGATTTGCGCTGGAGCAGCAACTTAGCGTGGCGGCTTCGCGCAATGAGAGTCTTGGCTCTCACACTCCCTGTCAGCTGGCCCTTTGCAGCCCTCGCCTGGCCCTTTGCAGCCCTCGCCTGGACCTTTGCAGCCCTCACCTGGACCTTTGCAGCCCTCGCCTGGACCTTTGCAGCCCTCCTTTGCAGCCCTCACCTGGACCTTTGCAGCCTTTCTCCCTGGATGGACGATGAGCCGCAACTTTTGCCCTGTCGACTTTTCCCTCTGTATTTTTCCCTCTATATGTGAGTTTTTGCAAAATGCCTCATTTTGGGGCAGTTTTTTAAGGGTCGGCTTATATGCGAGATCAGCTTATATGAGAGTATATACGGTACAACATAGCACAATGTTGTACTTTGTGTATAAAGTACATATACTTTGGTCATTCATTGCATTTACTTGCCAAAATAAGTTGCTACGATTGATAAAATCTTTATGATAAAGATCTTCAAGCAGCTAGCAAGTGACAACTAGAAGGTAAAGGTAGGAGGATCACCAAAAGAGCAAGCCCCATTTCTTCAACTTCAAGAATTTCTACTGAGAACAATGACCCAGAATGTGACTACCTTTTGAGATGAAAGAATGAAGGACCTCTGGCAAACAGGCCAAAAGCAACTTGCAAGACTTCTCTATCCCACCTAATTGAAATCTGATCTCTTGCCCTGAGGTTCCAGCTTTCTGGATAAGATTTTTTTTTTCCAGCTTTCTCCTCCGAAAGAATTAAGCAACACTGAGCATTCTTTGGTGATTAATTATTCCATTCCTCTCTGTATTTGGAGAAAAGGGGAAACCTTTTCTGATCTACACAGCTTCCAATGATTAAGATCTAAAGGGCAGGCCTTAAAAGATGAGAAAGGATTTTGGATAGAAGAATTATTCTTGGCAGAATTCCAACTTCAGGCCAATGTAGATATCCCAGGCCTATTTTACTAGTCTGCATAATTTTCTATATACGTCCATGCAACCAAGGAGATTCAATTTTGTCAGAGCTGTATTATTATTTTAGGATACAAAGTAGTCTGAAAACTGTACGATCAAAACAATGGGTTCAAGATCTGTGCTTTAGAATCTTCAGTCCCAAATCATGTAGCTGCTAGATTGAGAAGGTCTGCCCTCTAAACCAGGGCTCTCCAACCTTGGCAAATTTAAGACTTGTGGACTTCAACTTCCAGAGTTCCTCAGAGAGCTTTGCTGGCTGAGGAATTCTGGGAGTTGATGTACACAAGTCATAAAGTTGCCAAGGTTGGAGACCCCTGCTCTAAAGTTCAGGTAGCCCTTGACTTATGACCATAATTGAGGCCAAAATTTATCTTGTTGAGTGAAACATTCATTAAGTGAGTTTTGCCCCCATATTGGTGGCCTTTCTTGCCACAGTTGCTTTGTGAATCTTTGCAGTTAATAAGTTAGTAACACGGATGTTAAGTGAATCTGGCTTCCCCATTGTCTTTGCTTGTCAGAAGATCACAAAAGGGGATGATGTGACCCTGGGGCATAGCAACGGTCATAAATATGAGCCAATTGCAAAGTGTCTGAATGTTGATCACATGACCATGGAGATTCTGCAATGGGATAAGTATGAAAAATCTCCATAAGTCACATTTTTCAGTGTCGTCATAACTTTGAATGGTCACCAAATGAACTGTTGTAAGTTGAGGACTACCTGTAGTGGCATGCCTTACCATAATTATCACACTTTGACAAAAGGGGATTAATCTTTGGCAACAAAGAATGTAAAAAACAAACAAACACCTAACGATGAAAACAACAGCAACAAAATGATGAGAGTTTTTTTTTAAAATGGTTTCTTTCTAATGCTCTATTTTTATAACTGCTTTTCAAATAGATTGTTTTTACCTGACAACCGCTGAGTTCCATTTAGGCTAAAACCTAACAAAAGCCTGCAGCATTTCTGATTCCAAAGGTTCTTCCACCCGCTTTTATATTTTTCCCTTGTTTTTGGTCTCTCTAACTGCAAGAGACATTAGGAAGCTTCCACAATTGCCATTTTTCTGTTTTGTTCTTGATGAAGTAAATGGGTGATTGTAAGAAGACAAAACTTCTTAATTCCTAAAATGGAATTGCAAATATAAGATACAAAATGGGGTTTGGAGACCTTTTAATAGATTTAATAGATGTTACACAAATCATGGGATATTTAGAAATTCTGAAATAATTATATGGGGGTCCTAGACCAGAAATTGTTAAAATGGTGGGCTTGAGCATCCATTTCTGATGAAGAATTGCATAAAAGAATGTAACATTCATTCCCATAATCTAACATGAAGGCTAATATGATTAAAATGCTTCATTGGTACTGGATACATCAGAGAATGTTCATTAAGAGACAGTTACCCCTGCTGCTAGCATTGTAACTGAGGAGTTATATTATTTGGTACTGCTCTACTATTGCAATTTGGGCTGACATCAACAAGATTGTGGTTTGAGTACTGGATCAATGATTATGTATTAAGGATGCATTTTTCATGTCTGAATTTCTAATATTTCAAATTTATCAAGAATACCGACAATTGTGGAGATTTTGGTCATGTAGATTGGCTAAAAGAATTGTACCACATAGGAACAAGAAATCTATCCTTGATTTGCAGCTATAGATTCTTGATATGAGCTGTTTTGTCAACCTTTTTGTTCATCTTTTTTGACAAAGAGGCCAAAAACAGTCTTTGAGTAATTTGGTAAAAAATTTTCCATTTATAATATTATTTCAAAGCCCCTTTTTCTTCTTGCCCTTATTTATTGTTATGCTATCAGTTTTAAAAGTATGCTGGCCGTTTAAGTATTTGTACTTTTGTTTGTCAATTTTTGCAACAACATTGGAAAAATAAATCATGGGACATAGGAAACATTCACAATGAAAGAGGTATTAAATTCCAGTTTCTAACTATTTCAAATTTCTACCTTTGTTTTCATAAGATCATGCAAGGCCCACCTACAATTCCAGTGAACAAACAGTTACCATAGAAACACCAAATCATAGATTGAGGCATTTTGTCAATCAGTCCAATTCCAAGGTCACAAATAATGTGTAAGCTTTCAGGTTCTTCAGAACTCTTCATCAGGGAAAAAAGTTAAACAAGGAAAGATGTGACAGAGAAGGGAGATGAAAAAAGTAACATCACCTGTTTGTTTTCCATTGTTGAAGAAGTCTGCATGTCTTAAAATTTCACATGCTAGTTATTGATGTTAAGCCCATGTCACACTGCCCAATGGATGCAAAAAGGACACAACGGACGAGCAAATTGTTCCATCCGTTGTTATCCACTCTCAAAAGAGGCAAAAATTTGCATAACTGGAGCGGATAACACAGATGCGGGGAGGATGCAGGGCGGATGCAAAGCGGATGCGGAACGGAAGCCCAGCGGATGGAAGCAGATGGGAGCGGATGGTATGTCCGCTAGGCTTCCGGGGGGCCTCATCAAAGAGGATGCAGAACAGATACAGCGGATGCACAGCGGACGCGGAGCGGATGAAGCGGATGCACAGCGGATGCACAGCAGAAGCCTAATGGATCCTTGGGCGTTAATTGCGCATGCGGGGAGGATGCATTGCGTCAGCCCCATGGATATAATGGAAGCAGCTCGGAAGCAGGTCGCCATTCAGAGGAAAGACCTGCTGCCGGATGGATTGGCTGCCTTGCCTGCCCTGCCTGCATGTCTGCCTGCAAGCCTTGCTGCCAGCCTTGGTGCCAGCCTGCCTGCAAGCCTTGCTGCCAGCCTTGGTGCCAGCCTGCCTGCAAGCCTTGCTGCCAGCCGGTCTGCCTGCCAACCTTGCTGCCTGCCTTCCTGCCAGACTTGGTTCATGTCTGCCTGCAAGCCTTGGTGCCTGCCTGCCTTCCAGCCTTCCTGCCAGCCTTGGTGCCTGCCTCCCTGCCAGCCTTGGTGCCTGCCTTGGTGCCAGCCTTCCTGCCAGCCTTGGTGGATGCCTGCCTGCAAGCCTTGGTGCCTGCCTGCCTGCCAGCCAGCCTGCCAGCCTCCTGCCAGCCTTCCTGCCAGCCTTCCTGCCAGTCTTGGTGCCAGCCTCCCTGCCAGCCTTGCTGCCAGCCTTGGTTCCTGCCAGCCTCCCTGCCAGCCAGCAACCCCACAATCATGCGGAAGCACAGCAATCCTCAGCCATCTGCTGCCAGCCCTGGCAAGAGGGACAGGGCTACCATCCCCCCCCTGGCCCTCACTCTAGTTCTGCTGAGGCTTCTGCACCACGGGCTCACTCTTCTGGGGCTGGGACTTCTGCTGATTCTGCTTCTGGAGGAGCTGATGACAAGCACTCCAGCACCAGCCACCTCCACAGCACCTGCATCCTTCACCCCTGAGACTGAGCGACCAAGAGGAGTGCCAGAGACTCATTTTTGTTTTATAGCTTGTTGTTAATAAAGTCTATTTATGATTCACACACTTGCTTCATTTCTTTTTTTTAATAAAGTCTTGGTGGAAACTTTTAGAAATGGTTTAAGCCTTTGCATGCTTGTGGGATGGGTAAGGATAGCTTTGGGATGGGTTAGGATAGCAGTGGGATAGATAAACCTCCAGTGCAAGCATAGTGGGACTGTATGGTCCACCCTCCCAGGTGCCACACCTATGGCCCTTTATTATCAATAATAATGTAATAATTATCCATACATGTCAACATAAACACAACTCTTTATTAAACGCCCTGTTCATTGTTGGGCCACTCAACATACATGGCCCAATCTCATCCGTGCTGCATCCATTCTGCGTCCGTTCCACTTCCTCCCTGCGTCTGGGTGGATGCGAGTTGCGCGGATGTGCAGCGAATGCCTAGCGGATATAGCGGATGCGTAACGGATGCGTAACGGATGCATAGCAGATGCAGCACGGAAACAAAGCGTTTAAAATGGAAAAAACTTTCGCAGAGGGGACCTATCTCGGATATTAAGGATGTCTACAGGATGCCTAGAGGATGCCTAGCGGAAAACCTATACTGCCTATAAAAAGGGGGAGCAACTCGCCTGCATCGCACTTTCAGAACAGCAGCCCAGCAGTGCAGACCTCTGCAGCCTTCATCTGCCTCTTCCTCTTCCACAGCATCCAGTCATGTCCACCGTGGATTGTAACAAAGTCCTTTCAGCAGCCACCATCGTTCTGCAACAGTGCAAAGCCATCTGCAGAGTCTGTGAACACTACTGCGAGAAGAAAAGGAGCCACCCAAAAAGACTCTGGGTCCGAAGATGGTTTGCCAGAAGAGCAGAGGACGGACTGTACAACAAGCTGATGGTGGAGCTCAGGAGCAAAGACACTCGGGCATTCCAGAACTTCATGAGGATGCCGCCAGCCATGTTTGACGAAGTTGTGCAGCGCCTGACACCCAGGTTGACCAAGGCAAACACCAGCTTCCGGCCCAGCCTGGAACCTTGGCTCAAGGTGGCACTCACTCTGCACCACCTGGCCTCAGGGACCTCCTACAGGAGCATGCAGAATGGCTGGAGGGTGCCATCCAACACCATCAGCATTCTGGTCAGAGAAGTGGTGCAGGCCATCATCGAAGAATACCTGGAGGAGCTCCTCCAGTACCCCTCCACTGAAGAAGGATGGAAGAAAGTTGCAGAGCAGTGGTATCAGAAGTGGAACTTACCACACACTGTTGGAGCCATCGATGGCAAGCACGTGGCCTGCAAAGCTCCAGCCAAGTCGGGGTCCACTTATTTCAACTCCAAGGGCTTCTTCAGCATCATCCTCTTTGCCATGGTCGATGCTGACTACAAGTTCATGTACATCGATGCTTCAGGCAACAGCTCATCTTCGGATGCCCAGGTATACAATGCCTGTCACCTCAAGGAGGGGCTGGAACGCAATCTCATCGTGGGCTTCCCAGATCCAGAACCCCTGCCCAATGACACACAAGATGTGCCCTACTTCATCGTGGGGGATGACGACTTCTCCCTCACAACCTACCTCATGAAGCCCTACACCTCCAGACTCCTCACCTGTGAAGAGAGGATCTTCAACTACAGGCTGTCCAGGGCAAGGCGGGTGGTGGAGAACGTCTTTGGCATCCTGGCCAATAGGTTCCAGGTACTTCTCACCACCATGCAGCATTGCCCAGAAACCGTGAGGATCATGGAAGCTTCCTACATCCTGCACAATCCCATGCGCACCCGCTATCCAGTCTTGCAGAACAGGCTCGTGGACCTCCAACAAGGCAATGGGGACATGGAGCCTGGGGAATGGAGGCAAGGGCGAAACCTGATCGACACTGAGGATGTGCAAGGCCCCAACAGAGCCTCAAATGATGCGAAGAAGCAGCACAACCTCCTGAGACAATGGTGCAACTCCCCAGCTGGAGCAGTGGAGAGGCAAGACAGGATGGTAGATGCTTAATGGATGCTTCCTTCAGCCTGTCTCATCACACAGATGAGATTGGGCCATGTATGTTTGGTTGGCCTACAATGAACAGGGGGTTTAATAAAGAGTTGTGTTTATGTTGACATGTGTGGATAATTATTACATTATTATTGATAATAAAGGGCCATAGGTGTGGCACTTGGGAGGGTGGACCATCTAGTCCCACTATGCATGCACTGAAGGTTTATCTATCCCACTGCTATCCTAACCCATCCCACAGCTATTACCCATTCCACAGGTATCCTAACCCATTCCAAAGCTATCCTTACCCATCCCACAAGCATGCAAAGGCTTAAACCATTTCTAAAAGTTTCCACCAAGACTTTATTAAAAAAAAGAAATGAAGCAAGTGTGTGAATCATAAATAGACTTTATTAACAACAAGCTGTAAGACAAAAACGAGTCTCTGGCACTCCTCTTGGTCGCTCAGTCTCAGGGGTGAAGGGTGCAGGTGCTGTGGAGGTGGCTGGTGCTGGAGTGCTTGTCATCAGCTGCTCCAGAAGCAGAAGAAGCAGAAGCGCCAGCCCTAGAAGAGTGAGCCCGTGATGCAGAAGCCCCAGCAGAACTAGAGTGAGGGCCAGGGGGCGGGATGGTAGCCCTGTCCCTGTTGCCAGGGCTGGCAGCAGATGGCTGAGGCTTGCTGTGCTTCCACATGGTTGTGGGGTTGCTGGCTGGCAGGGAGGCTGGCAGGAACCAAGGCCGGCAGAAAGGCTGGCAGGGAGGCTTGCAGGCAGGCTGGCAGGCAGGCTGGCAGGCAGGCAGGCACCAAGGCTTGCAGGCAGACATGAACCAAGGCTGGCAGGAAGGCTGGCAGGCAGACATGAACCAAGGCTGACAGGAAGGCAGGCAGCAAGGCTGGCAGCAGACCAGCTGGCAGCAAGGCTGGCAGGGAGGCTGGCAGCAAGGCTGGCAGGGAGGCTTGCAGCAAGGCTGGCAGGGAGGCTGGCAGCAAGGCTGGCAGCAAGGCTTGCAGGCAGACATGAACCAAGGCTGACAGGAAGGTAGGCAGCAAGGCTGGCAGCAGACCAGCTGGCAGCAAGGCTGGCAGGGAGGCTGGCAGCAAGGCTGGCAGGGAGGCTTGCAGCAAGGCTTGCAGGGAGGCTGGCAGCAAGGCTGGTAGCAAGGCTGGCAGCAAGGCTGGCAGGCAGACATGCAGGCAGGGCAGGCAAGGCAGCCAATCCGTCCGGCAGCAGGTCTTTCCTCTGAATGGCAACCTGCTTCCGAGCTGCTTCCGTTATATCCGCGGGGCTGACGCAATGCATCCTCCCCGCATGCGCAGTGAATGCCAGGCATCCTTTAGGCTTCCGCTGTGCATCCGCTAGGCTTCCGCTCTGCATCCGCTTCATCCGTTCGGCGTCCATTCTGCATCCACTGTATCTGTTCTGCATCCGCTTCGCTGAGGCCCCCCGGAAGCCCTGCGGATGCGCCACCCACTCCCATCCGCTCCCATCTGCTGGGCTTCCGTTCCGCATCCGCTTTGCATCCGCCCTGCGTCCTCCCCACGTCCGTGTTATCTGCTCTGGTTATGCAAATTTTTGCCCCTTTTGAGAGCGGATAACAACGGATGGAACATTTTGCTCATCCGCTGTGTCCTTTTTGCATCCGTTGGCCAGTGTGACATGGGCTTAAACTAGTAATAAGTCAGTCAACCAAAAATAGTTGCATGCTTTTTCTACTTAAGTATAGTTGGAATTTAAATCTGCTATAACACATGCAGATTTAGCCCTTCCAAGTATAACTCAGACAAGCTATGCAATTTTTTTTCCTGGCTTCTCATTCAGCATATCTGTTTCCATGTCAACAGCTCATGCTGATAAAGAATTGACATTCGTACTGCAATCTGAGGTATGGGGTATAGAGCAAGTATTAAAAAAAATCCATATTCCTCATGGTGCTGATCTCCATGTTATGCTAAATTATTGGAATTTTCACGGACATATGGACAAGCTTATAAGGAAGTGCCTCTGAAAATTGGCAGAATCTCATGACAATATATCAACTGGCAAAAGATTTTATGTAAAGAAGCATACAATCTATAAGTCATTGTAATGGGAGACCTAACTCACATATTGGCTTTATAGCCTACTAAAAAGTTTAAATGAATTTAATATTTTTTTCAAGAAAAAAATACACCGAATGCAGCTATTTCATACAGATACATGCTAAGCAGCAGATCAAATATTTTATTAAATTTAGATAAAATACCACGTTCTATTACTATAAGAGATATATATGTTTTGCAGTATATTACATGAGGAAATTTAATGCAGTTTTGAAAAACAGTAATTAATTATTTGAGGTATTATTCTTGTTGAATTATTTACATATCATTATTGGAAGATGATAAAAAAAGAATGGGCCTTATAGTTTCTCAAGAAACCAGCCTGCTTTTTTTAAAAAAAAAATCTATACACACGAAATATCTCCATATTTGATCAAATGCAATTATATTCTGTCTTCAAAACCTTCCCAACAGTTGTGGAAAAGATGCTTATTAACTTCATCTTTGGATGTCCTTCACATTTTTAGATGTGCAATGCCTGCAGAGGATTCCAACATCTTTCAAGAAATCTGCTAAGAAAATATCATTGTTTAATCATTAAAACTGTTAATGAGTAACAGTCATAATGTTGCAACTACTGCCTGGCTATCCTGAAAAATAGCTTTGTCAAAAGTAACAAACACTTAGTTGTCCACTAAGTACTTCTAGGACTGAATAACAGGAAATTTCAGAGATCTTTTAGTCTAACCTCCTGATCAAGCAGTAGGTTATTAGAGAAGCTGGGAACTTCTCAAGGAATACATTTGAACAATAGTTTAACTATGGCATACTTTTGAAGTCTTTTTGTTCTTCAAACTCTCCTTGCCCTCTCTCCCCTTTTGATGGTAGCCTTAAGCAGGGGTGGGCTTCAATTTTTTTTTAGCAAAGGGTTCTGGTTTGCTGGGTGGACATGGCCATGGTGGGCATGGCCTAGTTGGCCTCCTGCACCATGGTGGGGCGGGCATTTGTGCCCTCCCTGGGCTCTGGAGGCTCTCTGGAAGCTGGAAACAGGCCCATTTCTGGCCTTCCTCAATTTCTGGGAGGCTGGTTTTTTGCCCTCCTCAAGCCTCCATGCGCACCATGCACTCACCTGAGATCCAAAACAGGTCCTGTGGGATCTCCTGGGAGGGGAGCGGTGGGCTGGGCCAGCCAGGACTGGGATTTGGGGGTTTCTCCAAACTGCATAGAATCTTAGCTAGGGGCTCTCCTGAACCTCTGTGAACCCCCAGCAGCCCGCCCCTGGACTCTTAAGGCAATCAGTAAACATGTGGCCATAATTCCATCTGTCTCTAATTTTGGTGCCGCCAAAGTAAAAGCATGGTAGGTGTGACTGTGTGTGCATTTCACACAGGCAAGATGGCAAGTGCAGTTATCACATGCACATTCAAAAGGGGCAGGACGTTTATCACAATAACCATTTTGACACTCCCCCACCTGTGTTGTTTGCTGAGTTTCTACTGAAAGAGTGTAATCTCTGTCTGAAAAAGAATCTTGTGTCACCTCTTCTTTAGAATTATTCTAGTTGTGATTTTTGCACATTCATCCCTGCAATATTTCATAACTTGTGAAGCAGCTTCAGACTTATACAACGTTAATAACACTGTATTTAGAGTTTTTCTCTGTTCTATATTATAGTTTAAACATATATATGAATAAAGACTGTTTGATCTATGCAGAGGACATGTCAGGAAAATTGTCAAATTAGAAGACTTTGTAAGATTGTGTTGTTTTCCCCTGATATGCCATGCTTAAGCTTCAGCTCCTGAAATCAAGAAAACAACTATCCTCTGCCTACTTCAATCGAAATGATAATATTCCACTGCTCCATCTTAGGCAATCTACAGATTATGCATATTAAAAATTTGGGAATAAAAATTGGTTTTCTTTACTATTTATATGAGTTTCCCCAATATACATAATAGAAATGCAGTGCTCTTTAAAGTGTGCCTGTTTGTCCCCTCTGTAATACTTATTATCGCAGTCCTTTGATCTTCATATAAGCCTAATATCTATTTAACTTTTAACAGAAATGGCGACTGCTTATAATAATTATGAAGAAGAAAATAAAATAAGTAGTGGAATCAGTGTATTGGAAAAAGAAAATAAATTCTAAATGGACTAAACTGACAAAACTGGTAGAAAATGGATAACCATTGGTCATTGGTGAACCTCCCAATGTCATATATCAGTCTTCTTGGCTACAATTCAATTTATTCTTGAAAAATATTATTTTGATGACATATTACAAAATGCCTCTCATCATCTTTATTTCCAAGAACTTGCTTTTAGATACCACCTGGTTTCAATGGATTTGCTAGAAAATAAACATGCTGCACATGTAAAGTCATTTGGAAATTATGTCCACACTCCCAGAAAAAAATGATAGCTGCAAACTTGGTTGCCCTTGCGATATTCTCAGAATTCCAGATGTGTCCCCTAATCTCAAAGGATTGCCTATCTCTGCCTTACTTACTTCTTACTTCTTGTAGCTACTATACATTTACAGTATGTCTATATGTTATGAAGCAAGCCCCATTGAATAGACTGGAATGCAGTATAAGGCTGCAGAGTTAGGGAGGTTTCCTTGAGGTAAGCTCCACTGAATTCACTAGGGCAATCTGAGTGATCCTACCTAGAATTGTTCTGCTAAGAACATAAAATTGGCTCTGCTGATTTAAGAAAAGTTTTTGTCTTGTCTAGGCAAGAGCAGTCTGATGTCTTCTATGGTTCACATGTGTCCCTCCATGGCTAATGTCTGGGATTCTAAAAAATAAAGTTCAAAATATCTGGAGACTGCTTCCTCTTGATCCAGTTTAATATCCTATATTTAGCTGGGAAAACCAGCCAAACCACAATCCATTTTAATTACACATTATAAGGAAATAAGGATTTTATCCTGAATATGCTGACTTAAGAATCATTGCAATTTGTGCAATGTGGATAAAGTAATACCGTGTTTCTCCAACAATATGGCCTCCACCAATAGGAAGCCCCACTATGTTTTATAGGCATTCAATTTATAAAATCGAATTAAGCCCCTCCCCCCAAATTAAGGCCCATATTAAACATGCCAAATGGGGGGGGAATGGCGGGGGGGTTGCATTTAGGAAGTACTTGCATGCCTGGATATGGTGCTGCCTGCATTGGTGGGGCACTTCATACCGGGAGACCTTCCTGCTTTTTCTTCTTCCTTGCTGCAACGGCGTTTGGCGCAGCCACGTGCGGCCAGTCAGGATTCCTCCCTGCAACCGGAGCCCTGAGAAGACACTTGGCTTCAGGAGCTCCCGTCGCCGTGTTCCAAGGGAAGATGCTTGCCGGAGAGGATCTCTCCCTCTCTCTCTCTCCCCACAAGGTCTGTGCTGTGGCTGAGGAGGAGGAGGCTGTAGCCAGTTCCTTCTGCTTGCTGAGAGGTGAGGAAGCTGCGGCTTTGCAGAGCAAGCGAAGCGCTGCTTGCCCGGGCGAGATTTGGGAACGAGGGGCAGGAGGAGGCACGCACGCACCCGCGGCTCGCTTTCCCAGTTCTGCCCAGCCTGCTTGGCTCTGGCGCAGCCCTGGCGGGATGAGCGGAGGGCCCGGCGGGGAGGCGCTCGCTGCCTTGGTGAGAGCTCTGCCACTGGGAAGGAGGATAGGCAGGCCCGATGTACCTGTGCCTGGACTGGGAAGGGCTGCCTGTGCTGCTGGACCTCCTGGTAGCCATAGCCTTGGTAGGGGAGGGCCTGTGGAAAGCTTTGGAAGGGCTGTGACATCACCTGGGGTGGAGGAGAAGACCTGGACTGGGTCAGAGCAGGTTCAGCTGGGCCTGGAGGGTTGTGCAGAAGACCTGTGATTCTCTCCTTTATCACCTGGTACTGTGATTCGGACATGTCCATGAGGGTCTGGTTGACATAGGTGAGGAAGGGCTTGCAGTTTGAGGATGGTATGTTAGTGTGTACCAGCTGAGAGAGGAGATCTACACTGCTTTTGATGGTGTCCCTGATCTCCATCAGGACACTGTGGCTCTGCCTCTCCGGTCTGCCTCTCTGCCTGCTTTCTGTGGAGGTGGAGCTGGGGGTGGGGGTGGGTTGGTCTCTGGTGTCAGTGCCCTCTCCTTGCTCCCACTGCGTCAGGGGGTCCTCCACGCACTCCGCCACTGGGAGTGCAGCTGTCGGGGGGGGGGTTCTCCATCGTGGTGTGCTCCACAGATACCTGCCTGGACACAGGAGCTGACTCTTGGCCAGAAGAGGAATGGCTCTCTGTGGGCTGCCTGAGAGAGAGGGTAGACAGAGGGGCTGCTCCTCGGTGGCAGACCTCACCCTCCAAGAAGCTGCACTTGGCCATCACGTAGGTCTCCCAGTCGGTGAGCTTGACCGCGGCCTGGTCAGACTTCTTGAGGTGCAGCTTCCCGTACCAGGTGTGCATGTGCTTCCACCATCCGAGGAGGACCTCCGAAGTGTAGCCCAGGCTCTCCGCCTTCTCTCTCCAAGCAGCCTGCTTCCTCTTGGTGTCTCGATAGAGGCACCAGCAGCAGCAGCACCAGAGGCACCAGCAGCACCAGATAGAGGCACCAGCAGCACCAGAGGCACCAGCAGCACCAGGAGCACCAGCAGCACCAGCAGGAGCAGCACCAGAAGAGTAAGCACCAGCAGAAGCACCAGCACCAGGAGCAGCACCAGCAGAGTAAGCACCAGCAGAAGCACCAGCACCAGGAGCAGCGCCAGCAGAGTAAGCACCAGCAGAAGCACCAGCACCAGCAGAAGCACCAGCACCAGCAGAGTCAGCCTGAGCAGCAGAAGCCCCAGCAGAAGCAGAGTCAGTGCCAGGGGGTGGGATGGTAGCCCTGTCCTTCTTGCCAGGGCTGGCAGAAGATGGCACAAGCTTCCTCTTCTTCCCCATGGTTGTTGGCTGGAGATGTGTCTGGCAGCAGGTCTTTCCTCTGAATGGTGACCTGCTTGCGAGCTGCATCCTTTTATATCTGCATGGCTGGCGCAATGCATCCTTGCCACATGTGCAGTGAACGCTTTGCATCCACTAGGCACTCGCTAGGCATCCACTAGGCTTCTGCTCTGCATCCGCTTCATCCTCTCGGCATCCACTCTGCATCCGTTCCTTCCACTGTGCGTCCGCTTTGCTGTGCTCCTCCGGAAAGCCCTGCAGATGTGCCATCCGCTTCCATCTGCTTCCATCCACTAGGCTTCCGTGGAGCATCCACTTTACATCCTCGCTACGTCCTCTCCCCGTCCATTCCTTTCCATTGTTGTCCACTCTGTTTATGCAAATTTGGAGCACTTTTGAGAGCGGATAACAACGGATGGAATATTTTCTCATCCGCTATGTCCTTTTTACATACTTTTTGCATCCATCGGCCTATGTTACAGGCCCTTTATTGATTCAGCAGGAGTTATACATAATTGGAAGAGAACTAGTTTTCATATAACTACCTGTTTTTTATTTTAATCCCATCTTTTGATATGATTTGATAATGACAATCAATTAAGTAGCAACATAGGGTATGTAGCTCTACTCAAATAATAGCTGAAATCATGTTTATACTACCAAGAGTGGAGTTTAAAAAAATATCATCATGACATAAGGTGGATTAGTTTAATAATAAAAAAAATAAGAGAGTACTAATAAAGCAGTATTCTCCTGCATAACTAAAAGAGAAAACTATTCCCTTACAAATATTTTTAACAAACACTAATTATATTATAATTGCCCTTTCCTTCTTCCTAGGGCTGAAAAAATGTATAGCAATTTCAATACTGAGTTTTTAAGAATAGCTGACTAGTTCTATGCTTCCAGTTGGCCTACAAGCCTGCTGAGCCAAATAATGCTCTGAACAGTGGCAAATAGATCTGGAGGAACATGTTATATATGCTGCCTCTGGAGGCACCTTATTCATTAGTTCATTCATTAATAAGGCTAATGAATATGCTTACTAATTAAAGCAAATTGTGGTTCTTTCCATGCAACAGGCTAAAAGTCTATGCTGCAGATCAGGGGATAAAAGAACTCTTTATGCATCGAAGAGATGTATAGAGACTTGATTAGGATCATTTCCTTACTAGTGACTTCTAGGGTTTTCGTGCCATTGCTCACATGTCATTGAAATTATATAAAACCTGTCTTGGAGAGTTATCCAACCATCATCATTATGCCAAAATAACTCTTACCAAGACATTATTCTTTGCTAGTAGAGAAATAACCTAAAACATTTTC
>BLBF01017160.1:0-15878 GCA_015471245.1 Laticauda colubrina
ATCTATCTATCTATCTATCTATCTATCTATCTATCTATCTATCTATCTATCTATCTATCTATCTATCTATCTATAATATATCTATAGCTTTTCTTTGCAGATGATGAAAATCGCATAAAAATATACCATCTGCATTTGAAATCATGCAAGGGACTTCCAGTTGCAGGATTTAGCTTCTTCAAGCTAGTTGTCAATGTTCCAAAGGATGCCCTAATTAATTCATGAGCCTCAAGCCAAGTTTTAAAAGAAATCCAATTATTATTTGGAGCAACATGTCAGCACTTTCCCAAGTGCAGTCAGCTCTGTCCTTCATAATTTATTGCCCACCTATGACCCTGTTTCCCCTCTCCTCCCAGGGTGTGTCATAAATCACATTCTCCAACGGACCACTTTCATGGGCTGTAGAAAACATGCCTCTCTGTCTGGCTCTAGTAACTTAGGATACAATCTGGAGAAAGGTATGCGTGGAATGTGCTTAGCAACCGAGCTGCTCCATCAGTTCTCCCCCCTCCTGTCTATGAGAACTTAAGAGCAAGCCAGGAATGCTTTACCAGTTGACACTAGTTTTGCAGTTTGCCAAAATACTGCAAACTGGAAACAATACTGCTTCCCCAGACTAATTTTTTTCAACCTTGACAACTTTAAGGAGCATGGATTTCAACTCCCAAGTGTAAATTTCATGGGTGGACTTTAATTCTCAGAATTCCCCTAATTAGTCATACTTGCCAACCATGCCCAACCCAATCACAAGCCTTAAAGTTGTCAAAGTTGAGAAACACTGCTGTAGACTACCTTCAACATGCCTGGTAATATTAATATGTCCACATATATTCCCTTCCCTACCCATAAACTATACTCAGTAATAGGACAAAGTAGGATTTATAGTCAAATATAAGAAACTATTTAAACTATTTTTAAAAATAATGAAATTTAGAGGCACAAAGATGTATACAAAAAGACATCTTTTAAAAATTGGCTCAGGAATCTGGAAATTGAAGTCCACAATTGAAAGTCATAATGTTGCCATAGTTGTCCATCACTAGCATAGAATTACTTCTGTATTCCATCTATTTCTATGCTCTTAATCCTGAAGTAAAATCTCACCAAATCATTTAGCACATGTACCGTATATACTCGCATATAAGCCAACTTTAGAATGCTTTTTTTTTTTCAAAATTTGGGGGTCGGCTTGTACGTGCATAAATCTGATTTATAGGTGGCCTTGCCTCGATTTGCGCTGGAGCAGCAACTTAGCGTGGCGGCTTCGCGCAATGAGAGTCTTGGCTCTCACACTCCCTGTCAGCTGGCCCTTTGCAGCCCTCGCCTGGCCCTTTGCAGCCCTCGCCTGGACCTTTGCAGCCCTCACCTGGACCTTTGCAGCCCTCGCCTGGACCTTTGCAGCCCTCCTTTGCAGCCCTCACCTGGACCTTTGCAGCCTTTCTCCCTGGATGGACGATGAGCCGCAACTTTTGCCCTGTCGACTTTTCCCTCTGTATTTTTCCCTCTATATGTGAGTTTTTGCAAAATGCCTCATTTTGGGGCAGTTTTTTAAGGGTCGGCTTATATGCGAGATCAGCTTATATGAGAGTATATACGGTACAACATAGCACAATGTTGTACTTTGTGTATAAAGTACATATACTTTGGTCATTCATTGCATTTACTTGCCAAAATAAGTTGCTACGATTGATAAAATCTTTATGATAAAGATCTTCAAGCAGCTAGCAAGTGACAACTAGAAGGTAAAGGTAGGAGGATCACCAAAAGAGCAAGCCCCATTTCTTCAACTTCAAGAATTTCTACTGAGAACAATGACCCAGAATGTGACTACCTTTTGAGATGAAAGAATGAAGGACCTCTGGCAAACAGGCCAAAAGCAACTTGCAAGACTTCTCTATCCCACCTAATTGAAATCTGATCTCTTGCCCTGAGGTTCCAGCTTTCTGGATAAGATTTTTTTTTTCCAGCTTTCTCCTCCGAAAGAATTAAGCAACACTGAGCATTCTTTGGTGATTAATTATTCCATTCCTCTCTGTATTTGGAGAAAAGGGGAAACCTTTTCTGATCTACACAGCTTCCAATGATTAAGATCTAAAGGGCAGGCCTTAAAAGATGAGAAAGGATTTTGGATAGAAGAATTATTCTTGGCAGAATTCCAACTTCAGGCCAATGTAGATATCCCAGGCCTATTTTACTAGTCTGCATAATTTTCTATATACGTCCATGCAACCAAGGAGATTCAATTTTGTCAGAGCTGTATTATTATTTTAGGATACAAAGTAGTCTGAAAACTGTACGATCAAAACAATGGGTTCAAGATCTGTGCTTTAGAATCTTCAGTCCCAAATCATGTAGCTGCTAGATTGAGAAGGTCTGCCCTCTAAACCAGGGCTCTCCAACCTTGGCAAATTTAAGACTTGTGGACTTCAACTTCCAGAGTTCCTCAGAGAGCTTTGCTGGCTGAGGAATTCTGGGAGTTGATGTACACAAGTCATAAAGTTGCCAAGGTTGGAGACCCCTGCTCTAAAGTTCAGGTAGCCCTTGACTTATGACCATAATTGAGGCCAAAATTTATCTTGTTGAGTGAAACATTCATTAAGTGAGTTTTGCCCCCATATTGGTGGCCTTTCTTGCCACAGTTGCTTTGTGAATCTTTGCAGTTAATAAGTTAGTAACACGGATGTTAAGTGAATCTGGCTTCCCCATTGTCTTTGCTTGTCAGAAGATCACAAAAGGGGATGATGTGACCCTGGGGCATAGCAACGGTCATAAATATGAGCCAATTGCAAAGTGTCTGAATGTTGATCACATGACCATGGAGATTCTGCAATGGGATAAGTATGAAAAATCTCCATAAGTCACATTTTTCAGTGTCGTCATAACTTTGAATGGTCACCAAATGAACTGTTGTAAGTTGAGGACTACCTGTAGTGGCATGCCTTACCATAATTATCACACTTTGACAAAAGGGGATTAATCTTTGGCAACAAAGAATGTAAAAAACAAACAAACACCTAACGATGAAAACAACAGCAACAAAATGATGAGAGTTTTTTTTTAAAATGGTTTCTTTCTAATGCTCTATTTTTATAACTGCTTTTCAAATAGATTGTTTTTACCTGACAACCGCTGAGTTCCATTTAGGCTAAAACCTAACAAAAGCCTGCAGCATTTCTGATTCCAAAGGTTCTTCCACCCGCTTTTATATTTTTCCCTTGTTTTTGGTCTCTCTAACTGCAAGAGACATTAGGAAGCTTCCACAATTGCCATTTTTCTGTTTTGTTCTTGATGAAGTAAATGGGTGATTGTAAGAAGACAAAACTTCTTAATTCCTAAAATGGAATTGCAAATATAAGATACAAAATGGGGTTTGGAGACCTTTTAATAGATTTAATAGATGTTACACAAATCATGGGATATTTAGAAATTCTGAAATAATTATATGGGGGTCCTAGACCAGAAATTGTTAAAATGGTGGGCTTGAGCATCCATTTCTGATGAAGAATTGCATAAAAGAATGTAACATTCATTCCCATAATCTAACATGAAGGCTAATATGATTAAAATGCTTCATTGGTACTGGATACATCAGAGAATGTTCATTAAGAGACAGTTACCCCTGCTGCTAGCATTGTAACTGAGGAGTTATATTATTTGGTACTGCTCTACTATTGCAATTTGGGCTGACATCAACAAGATTGTGGTTTGAGTACTGGATCAATGATTATGTATTAAGGATGCATTTTTCATGTCTGAATTTCTAATATTTCAAATTTATCAAGAATACCGACAATTGTGGAGATTTTGGTCATGTAGATTGGCTAAAAGAATTGTACCACATAGGAACAAGAAATCTATCCTTGATTTGCAGCTATAGATTCTTGATATGAGCTGTTTTGTCAACCTTTTTGTTCATCTTTTTTGACAAAGAGGCCAAAAACAGTCTTTGAGTAATTTGGTAAAAAATTTTCCATTTATAATATTATTTCAAAGCCCCTTTTTCTTCTTGCCCTTATTTATTGTTATGCTATCAGTTTTAAAAGTATGCTGGCCGTTTAAGTATTTGTACTTTTGTTTGTCAATTTTTGCAACAACATTGGAAAAATAAATCATGGGACATAGGAAACATTCACAATGAAAGAGGTATTAAATTCCAGTTTCTAACTATTTCAAATTTCTACCTTTGTTTTCATAAGATCATGCAAGGCCCACCTACAATTCCAGTGAACAAACAGTTACCATAGAAACACCAAATCATAGATTGAGGCATTTTGTCAATCAGTCCAATTCCAAGGTCACAAATAATGTGTAAGCTTTCAGGTTCTTCAGAACTCTTCATCAGGGAAAAAAGTTAAACAAGGAAAGATGTGACAGAGAAGGGAGATGAAAAAAGTAACATCACCTGTTTGTTTTCCATTGTTGAAGAAGTCTGCATGTCTTAAAATTTCACATGCTAGTTATTGATGTTAAGCCCATGTCACACTGCCCAATGGATGCAAAAAGGACACAACGGACGAGCAAATTGTTCCATCCGTTGTTATCCACTCTCAAAAGAGGCAAAAATTTGCATAACTGGAGCGGATAACACAGATGCGGGGAGGATGCAGGGCGGATGCAAAGCGGATGCGGAACGGAAGCCCAGCGGATGGAAGCAGATGGGAGCGGATGGTATGTCCGCTAGGCTTCCGGGGGGCCTCATCAAAGAGGATGCAGAACAGATACAGCGGATGCACAGCGGACGCGGAGCGGATGAAGCGGATGCACAGCGGATGCACAGCAGAAGCCTAATGGATCCTTGGGCGTTAATTGCGCATGCGGGGAGGATGCATTGCGTCAGCCCCATGGATATAATGGAAGCAGCTCGGAAGCAGGTCGCCATTCAGAGGAAAGACCTGCTGCCGGATGGATTGGCTGCCTTGCCTGCCCTGCCTGCATGTCTGCCTGCAAGCCTTGCTGCCAGCCTTGGTGCCAGCCTGCCTGCAAGCCTTGCTGCCAGCCTTGGTGCCAGCCTGCCTGCAAGCCTTGCTGCCAGCCGGTCTGCCTGCCAACCTTGCTGCCTGCCTTCCTGCCAGACTTGGTTCATGTCTGCCTGCAAGCCTTGGTGCCTGCCTGCCTTCCAGCCTTCCTGCCAGCCTTGGTGCCTGCCTCCCTGCCAGCCTTGGTGCCTGCCTTGGTGCCAGCCTTCCTGCCAGCCTTGGTGGATGCCTGCCTGCAAGCCTTGGTGCCTGCCTGCCTGCCAGCCAGCCTGCCAGCCTCCTGCCAGCCTTCCTGCCAGCCTTCCTGCCAGTCTTGGTGCCAGCCTCCCTGCCAGCCTTGCTGCCAGCCTTGGTTCCTGCCAGCCTCCCTGCCAGCCAGCAACCCCACAATCATGCGGAAGCACAGCAATCCTCAGCCATCTGCTGCCAGCCCTGGCAAGAGGGACAGGGCTACCATCCCCCCCCTGGCCCTCACTCTAGTTCTGCTGAGGCTTCTGCACCACGGGCTCACTCTTCTGGGGCTGGGACTTCTGCTGATTCTGCTTCTGGAGGAGCTGATGACAAGCACTCCAGCACCAGCCACCTCCACAGCACCTGCATCCTTCACCCCTGAGACTGAGCGACCAAGAGGAGTGCCAGAGACTCATTTTTGTTTTATAGCTTGTTGTTAATAAAGTCTATTTATGATTCACACACTTGCTTCATTTCTTTTTTTTAATAAAGTCTTGGTGGAAACTTTTAGAAATGGTTTAAGCCTTTGCATGCTTGTGGGATGGGTAAGGATAGCTTTGGGATGGGTTAGGATAGCAGTGGGATAGATAAACCTCCAGTGCAAGCATAGTGGGACTGTATGGTCCACCCTCCCAGGTGCCACACCTATGGCCCTTTATTATCAATAATAATGTAATAATTATCCATACATGTCAACATAAACACAACTCTTTATTAAACGCCCTGTTCATTGTTGGGCCACTCAACATACATGGCCCAATCTCATCCGTGCTGCATCCATTCTGCGTCCGTTCCACTTCCTCCCTGCGTCTGGGTGGATGCGAGTTGCGCGGATGTGCAGCGAATGCCTAGCGGATATAGCGGATGCGTAACGGATGCGTAACGGATGCATAGCAGATGCAGCACGGAAACAAAGCGTTTAAAATGGAAAAAACTTTCGCAGAGGGGACCTATCTCGGATATTAAGGATGTCTACAGGATGCCTAGAGGATGCCTAGCGGAAAACCTATACTGCCTATAAAAAGGGGGAGCAACTCGCCTGCATCGCACTTTCAGAACAGCAGCCCAGCAGTGCAGACCTCTGCAGCCTTCATCTGCCTCTTCCTCTTCCACAGCATCCAGTCATGTCCACCGTGGATTGTAACAAAGTCCTTTCAGCAGCCACCATCGTTCTGCAACAGTGCAAAGCCATCTGCAGAGTCTGTGAACACTACTGCGAGAAGAAAAGGAGCCACCCAAAAAGACTCTGGGTCCGAAGATGGTTTGCCAGAAGAGCAGAGGACGGACTGTACAACAAGCTGATGGTGGAGCTCAGGAGCAAAGACACTCGGGCATTCCAGAACTTCATGAGGATGCCGCCAGCCATGTTTGACGAAGTTGTGCAGCGCCTGACACCCAGGTTGACCAAGGCAAACACCAGCTTCCGGCCCAGCCTGGAACCTTGGCTCAAGGTGGCACTCACTCTGCACCACCTGGCCTCAGGGACCTCCTACAGGAGCATGCAGAATGGCTGGAGGGTGCCATCCAACACCATCAGCATTCTGGTCAGAGAAGTGGTGCAGGCCATCATCGAAGAATACCTGGAGGAGCTCCTCCAGTACCCCTCCACTGAAGAAGGATGGAAGAAAGTTGCAGAGCAGTGGTATCAGAAGTGGAACTTACCACACACTGTTGGAGCCATCGATGGCAAGCACGTGGCCTGCAAAGCTCCAGCCAAGTCGGGGTCCACTTATTTCAACTCCAAGGGCTTCTTCAGCATCATCCTCTTTGCCATGGTCGATGCTGACTACAAGTTCATGTACATCGATGCTTCAGGCAACAGCTCATCTTCGGATGCCCAGGTATACAATGCCTGTCACCTCAAGGAGGGGCTGGAACGCAATCTCATCGTGGGCTTCCCAGATCCAGAACCCCTGCCCAATGACACACAAGATGTGCCCTACTTCATCGTGGGGGATGACGACTTCTCCCTCACAACCTACCTCATGAAGCCCTACACCTCCAGACTCCTCACCTGTGAAGAGAGGATCTTCAACTACAGGCTGTCCAGGGCAAGGCGGGTGGTGGAGAACGTCTTTGGCATCCTGGCCAATAGGTTCCAGGTACTTCTCACCACCATGCAGCATTGCCCAGAAACCGTGAGGATCATGGAAGCTTCCTACATCCTGCACAATCCCATGCGCACCCGCTATCCAGTCTTGCAGAACAGGCTCGTGGACCTCCAACAAGGCAATGGGGACATGGAGCCTGGGGAATGGAGGCAAGGGCGAAACCTGATCGACACTGAGGATGTGCAAGGCCCCAACAGAGCCTCAAATGATGCGAAGAAGCAGCACAACCTCCTGAGACAATGGTGCAACTCCCCAGCTGGAGCAGTGGAGAGGCAAGACAGGATGGTAGATGCTTAATGGATGCTTCCTTCAGCCTGTCTCATCACACAGATGAGATTGGGCCATGTATGTTTGGTTGGCCTACAATGAACAGGGGGTTTAATAAAGAGTTGTGTTTATGTTGACATGTGTGGATAATTATTACATTATTATTGATAATAAAGGGCCATAGGTGTGGCACTTGGGAGGGTGGACCATCTAGTCCCACTATGCATGCACTGAAGGTTTATCTATCCCACTGCTATCCTAACCCATCCCACAGCTATTACCCATTCCACAGGTATCCTAACCCATTCCAAAGCTATCCTTACCCATCCCACAAGCATGCAAAGGCTTAAACCATTTCTAAAAGTTTCCACCAAGACTTTATTAAAAAAAAGAAATGAAGCAAGTGTGTGAATCATAAATAGACTTTATTAACAACAAGCTGTAAGACAAAAACGAGTCTCTGGCACTCCTCTTGGTCGCTCAGTCTCAGGGGTGAAGGGTGCAGGTGCTGTGGAGGTGGCTGGTGCTGGAGTGCTTGTCATCAGCTGCTCCAGAAGCAGAAGAAGCAGAAGCGCCAGCCCTAGAAGAGTGAGCCCGTGATGCAGAAGCCCCAGCAGAACTAGAGTGAGGGCCAGGGGGCGGGATGGTAGCCCTGTCCCTGTTGCCAGGGCTGGCAGCAGATGGCTGAGGCTTGCTGTGCTTCCACATGGTTGTGGGGTTGCTGGCTGGCAGGGAGGCTGGCAGGAACCAAGGCCGGCAGAAAGGCTGGCAGGGAGGCTTGCAGGCAGGCTGGCAGGCAGGCTGGCAGGCAGGCAGGCACCAAGGCTTGCAGGCAGACATGAACCAAGGCTGGCAGGAAGGCTGGCAGGCAGACATGAACCAAGGCTGACAGGAAGGCAGGCAGCAAGGCTGGCAGCAGACCAGCTGGCAGCAAGGCTGGCAGGGAGGCTGGCAGCAAGGCTGGCAGGGAGGCTTGCAGCAAGGCTGGCAGGGAGGCTGGCAGCAAGGCTGGCAGCAAGGCTTGCAGGCAGACATGAACCAAGGCTGACAGGAAGGTAGGCAGCAAGGCTGGCAGCAGACCAGCTGGCAGCAAGGCTGGCAGGGAGGCTGGCAGCAAGGCTGGCAGGGAGGCTTGCAGCAAGGCTTGCAGGGAGGCTGGCAGCAAGGCTGGTAGCAAGGCTGGCAGCAAGGCTGGCAGGCAGACATGCAGGCAGGGCAGGCAAGGCAGCCAATCCGTCCGGCAGCAGGTCTTTCCTCTGAATGGCAACCTGCTTCCGAGCTGCTTCCGTTATATCCGCGGGGCTGACGCAATGCATCCTCCCCGCATGCGCAGTGAATGCCAGGCATCCTTTAGGCTTCCGCTGTGCATCCGCTAGGCTTCCGCTCTGCATCCGCTTCATCCGTTCGGCGTCCATTCTGCATCCACTGTATCTGTTCTGCATCCGCTTCGCTGAGGCCCCCCGGAAGCCCTGCGGATGCGCCACCCACTCCCATCCGCTCCCATCTGCTGGGCTTCCGTTCCGCATCCGCTTTGCATCCGCCCTGCGTCCTCCCCACGTCCGTGTTATCTGCTCTGGTTATGCAAATTTTTGCCCCTTTTGAGAGCGGATAACAACGGATGGAACATTTTGCTCATCCGCTGTGTCCTTTTTGCATCCGTTGGCCAGTGTGACATGGGCTTAAACTAGTAATAAGTCAGTCAACCAAAAATAGTTGCATGCTTTTTCTACTTAAGTATAGTTGGAATTTAAATCTGCTATAACACATGCAGATTTAGCCCTTCCAAGTATAACTCAGACAAGCTATGCAATTTTTTTTCCTGGCTTCTCATTCAGCATATCTGTTTCCATGTCAACAGCTCATGCTGATAAAGAATTGACATTCGTACTGCAATCTGAGGTATGGGGTATAGAGCAAGTATTAAAAAAAATCCATATTCCTCATGGTGCTGATCTCCATGTTATGCTAAATTATTGGAATTTTCACGGACATATGGACAAGCTTATAAGGAAGTGCCTCTGAAAATTGGCAGAATCTCATGACAATATATCAACTGGCAAAAGATTTTATGTAAAGAAGCATACAATCTATAAGTCATTGTAATGGGAGACCTAACTCACATATTGGCTTTATAGCCTACTAAAAAGTTTAAATGAATTTAATATTTTTTTCAAGAAAAAAATACACCGAATGCAGCTATTTCATACAGATACATGCTAAGCAGCAGATCAAATATTTTATTAAATTTAGATAAAATACCACGTTCTATTACTATAAGAGATATATATGTTTTGCAGTATATTACATGAGGAAATTTAATGCAGTTTTGAAAAACAGTAATTAATTATTTGAGGTATTATTCTTGTTGAATTATTTACATATCATTATTGGAAGATGATAAAAAAAGAATGGGCCTTATAGTTTCTCAAGAAACCAGCCTGCTTTTTTTAAAAAAAAAATCTATACACACGAAATATCTCCATATTTGATCAAATGCAATTATATTCTGTCTTCAAAACCTTCCCAACAGTTGTGGAAAAGATGCTTATTAACTTCATCTTTGGATGTCCTTCACATTTTTAGATGTGCAATGCCTGCAGAGGATTCCAACATCTTTCAAGAAATCTGCTAAGAAAATATCATTGTTTAATCATTAAAACTGTTAATGAGTAACAGTCATAATGTTGCAACTACTGCCTGGCTATCCTGAAAAATAGCTTTGTCAAAAGTAACAAACACTTAGTTGTCCACTAAGTACTTCTAGGACTGAATAACAGGAAATTTCAGAGATCTTTTAGTCTAACCTCCTGATCAAGCAGTAGGTTATTAGAGAAGCTGGGAACTTCTCAAGGAATACATTTGAACAATAGTTTAACTATGGCATACTTTTGAAGTCTTTTTGTTCTTCAAACTCTCCTTGCCCTCTCTCCCCTTTTGATGGTAGCCTTAAGCAGGGGTGGGCTTCAATTTTTTTTTAGCAAAGGGTTCTGGTTTGCTGGGTGGACATGGCCATGGTGGGCATGGCCTAGTTGGCCTCCTGCACCATGGTGGGGCGGGCATTTGTGCCCTCCCTGGGCTCTGGAGGCTCTCTGGAAGCTGGAAACAGGCCCATTTCTGGCCTTCCTCAATTTCTGGGAGGCTGGTTTTTTGCCCTCCTCAAGCCTCCATGCGCACCATGCACTCACCTGAGATCCAAAACAGGTCCTGTGGGATCTCCTGGGAGGGGAGCGGTGGGCTGGGCCAGCCAGGACTGGGATTTGGGGGTTTCTCCAAACTGCATAGAATCTTAGCTAGGGGCTCTCCTGAACCTCTGTGAACCCCCAGCAGCCCGCCCCTGGACTCTTAAGGCAATCAGTAAACATGTGGCCATAATTCCATCTGTCTCTAATTTTGGTGCCGCCAAAGTAAAAGCATGGTAGGTGTGACTGTGTGTGCATTTCACACAGGCAAGATGGCAAGTGCAGTTATCACATGCACATTCAAAAGGGGCAGGACGTTTATCACAATAACCATTTTGACACTCCCCCACCTGTGTTGTTTGCTGAGTTTCTACTGAAAGAGTGTAATCTCTGTCTGAAAAAGAATCTTGTGTCACCTCTTCTTTAGAATTATTCTAGTTGTGATTTTTGCACATTCATCCCTGCAATATTTCATAACTTGTGAAGCAGCTTCAGACTTATACAACGTTAATAACACTGTATTTAGAGTTTTTCTCTGTTCTATATTATAGTTTAAACATATATATGAATAAAGACTGTTTGATCTATGCAGAGGACATGTCAGGAAAATTGTCAAATTAGAAGACTTTGTAAGATTGTGTTGTTTTCCCCTGATATGCCATGCTTAAGCTTCAGCTCCTGAAATCAAGAAAACAACTATCCTCTGCCTACTTCAATCGAAATGATAATATTCCACTGCTCCATCTTAGGCAATCTACAGATTATGCATATTAAAAATTTGGGAATAAAAATTGGTTTTCTTTACTATTTATATGAGTTTCCCCAATATACATAATAGAAATGCAGTGCTCTTTAAAGTGTGCCTGTTTGTCCCCTCTGTAATACTTATTATCGCAGTCCTTTGATCTTCATATAAGCCTAATATCTATTTAACTTTTAACAGAAATGGCGACTGCTTATAATAATTATGAAGAAGAAAATAAAATAAGTAGTGGAATCAGTGTATTGGAAAAAGAAAATAAATTCTAAATGGACTAAACTGACAAAACTGGTAGAAAATGGATAACCATTGGTCATTGGTGAACCTCCCAATGTCATATATCAGTCTTCTTGGCTACAATTCAATTTATTCTTGAAAAATATTATTTTGATGACATATTACAAAATGCCTCTCATCATCTTTATTTCCAAGAACTTGCTTTTAGATACCACCTGGTTTCAATGGATTTGCTAGAAAATAAACATGCTGCACATGTAAAGTCATTTGGAAATTATGTCCACACTCCCAGAAAAAAATGATAGCTGCAAACTTGGTTGCCCTTGCGATATTCTCAGAATTCCAGATGTGTCCCCTAATCTCAAAGGATTGCCTATCTCTGCCTTACTTACTTCTTACTTCTTGTAGCTACTATACATTTACAGTATGTCTATATGTTATGAAGCAAGCCCCATTGAATAGACTGGAATGCAGTATAAGGCTGCAGAGTTAGGGAGGTTTCCTTGAGGTAAGCTCCACTGAATTCACTAGGGCAATCTGAGTGATCCTACCTAGAATTGTTCTGCTAAGAACATAAAATTGGCTCTGCTGATTTAAGAAAAGTTTTTGTCTTGTCTAGGCAAGAGCAGTCTGATGTCTTCTATGGTTCACATGTGTCCCTCCATGGCTAATGTCTGGGATTCTAAAAAATAAAGTTCAAAATATCTGGAGACTGCTTCCTCTTGATCCAGTTTAATATCCTATATTTAGCTGGGAAAACCAGCCAAACCACAATCCATTTTAATTACACATTATAAGGAAATAAGGATTTTATCCTGAATATGCTGACTTAAGAATCATTGCAATTTGTGCAATGTGGATAAAGTAATACCGTGTTTCTCCAACAATATGGCCTCCACCAATAGGAAGCCCCACTATGTTTTATAGGCATTCAATTTATAAAATCGAATTAAGCCCCTCCCCCCAAATTAAGGCCCATATTAAACATGCCAAATGGGGGGGGAATGGCGGGGGGGTTGCATTTAGGAAGTACTTGCATGCCTGGATATGGTGCTGCCTGCATTGGTGGGGCACTTCATACCGGGAGACCTTCCTGCTTTTTCTTCTTCCTTGCTGCAACGGCGTTTGGCGCAGCCACGTGCGGCCAGTCAGGATTCCTCCCTGCAACCGGAGCCCTGAGAAGACACTTGGCTTCAGGAGCTCCCGTCGCCGTGTTCCAAGGGAAGATGCTTGCCGGAGAGGATCTCTCCCTCTCTCTCTCTCCCCACAAGGTCTGTGCTGTGGCTGAGGAGGAGGAGGCTGTAGCCAGTTCCTTCTGCTTGCTGAGAGGTGAGGAAGCTGCGGCTTTGCAGAGCAAGCGAAGCGCTGCTTGCCCGGGCGAGATTTGGGAACGAGGGGCAGGAGGAGGCACGCACGCACCCGCGGCTCGCTTTCCCAGTTCTGCCCAGCCTGCTTGGCTCTGGCGCAGCCCTGGCGGGATGAGCGGAGGGCCCGGCGGGGAGGCGCTCGCTGCCTTGGTGAGAGCTCTGCCACTGGGAAGGAGGATAGGCAGGCCCGATGTACCTGTGCCTGGACTGGGAAGGGCTGCCTGTGCTGCTGGACCTCCTGGTAGCCATAGCCTTGGTAGGGGAGGGCCTGTGGAAAGCTTTGGAAGGGCTGTGACATCACCTGGGGTGGAGGAGAAGACCTGGACTGGGTCAGAGCAGGTTCAGCTGGGCCTGGAGGGTTGTGCAGAAGACCTGTGATTCTCTCCTTTATCACCTGGTACTGTGATTCGGACATGTCCATGAGGGTCTGGTTGACATAGGTGAGGAAGGGCTTGCAGTTTGAGGATGGTATGTTAGTGTGTACCAGCTGAGAGAGGAGATCTACACTGCTTTTGATGGTGTCCCTGATCTCCATCAGGACACTGTGGCTCTGCCTCTCCGGTCTGCCTCTCTGCCTGCTTTCTGTGGAGGTGGAGCTGGGGGTGGGGGTGGGTTGGTCTCTGGTGTCAGTGCCCTCTCCTTGCTCCCACTGCGTCAGGGGGTCCTCCACGCACTCCGCCACTGGGAGTGCAGCTGTCGGGGGGGGGGTTCTCCATCGTGGTGTGCTCCACAGATACCTGCCTGGACACAGGAGCTGACTCTTGGCCAGAAGAGGAATGGCTCTCTGTGGGCTGCCTGAGAGAGAGGGTAGACAGAGGGGCTGCTCCTCGGTGGCAGACCTCACCCTCCAAGAAGCTGCACTTGGCCATCACGTAGGTCTCCCAGTCGGTGAGCTTGACCGCGGCCTGGTCAGACTTCTTGAGGTGCAGCTTCCCGTACCAGGTGTGCATGTGCTTCCACCATCCGAGGAGGACCTCCGAAGTGTAGCCCAGGCTCTCCGCCTTCTCTCTCCAAGCAGCCTGCTTCCTCTTGGTGTCTCGATAGAGGCACCAGCAGCAGCAGCACCAGAGGCACCAGCAGCACCAGATAGAGGCACCAGCAGCACCAGAGGCACCAGCAGCACCAGGAGCACCAGCAGCACCAGCAGGAGCAGCACCAGAAGAGTAAGCACCAGCAGAAGCACCAGCACCAGGAGCAGCACCAGCAGAGTAAGCACCAGCAGAAGCACCAGCACCAGGAGCAGCGCCAGCAGAGTAAGCACCAGCAGAAGCACCAGCACCAGCAGAAGCACCAGCACCAGCAGAGTCAGCCTGAGCAGCAGAAGCCCCAGCAGAAGCAGAGTCAGTGCCAGGGGGTGGGATGGTAGCCCTGTCCTTCTTGCCAGGGCTGGCAGAAGATGGCACAAGCTTCCTCTTCTTCCCCATGGTTGTTGGCTGGAGATGTGTCTGGCAGCAGGTCTTTCCTCTGAATGGTGACCTGCTTGCGAGCTGCATCCTTTTATATCTGCATGGCTGGCGCAATGCATCCTTGCCACATGTGCAGTGAACGCTTTGCATCCACTAGGCACTCGCTAGGCATCCACTAGGCTTCTGCTCTGCATCCGCTTCATCCTCTCGGCATCCACTCTGCATCCGTTCCTTCCACTGTGCGTCCGCTTTGCTGTGCTCCTCCGGAAAGCCCTGCAGATGTGCCATCCGCTTCCATCTGCTTCCATCCACTAGGCTTCCGTGGAGCATCCACTTTACATCCTCGCTACGTCCTCTCCCCGTCCATTCCTTTCCATTGTTGTCCACTCTGTTTATGCAAATTTGGAGCACTTTTGAGAGCGGATAACAACGGATGGAATATTTTCTCATCCGCTATGTCCTTTTTACATACTTTTTGCATCCATCGGCCTATGTTACAGGCCCTTTATTGATTCAGCAGGAGTTATACATAATTGGAAGAGAACTAGTTTTCATATAACTACCTGTTTTTTATTTTAATCCCATCTTTTGATATGATTTGATAATGACAATCAATTAAGTAGCAACATAGGGTATGTAGCTCTACTCAAATAATAGCTGAAATCATGTTTATACTACCAAGAGTGGAGTTTAAAAAAATATCATCATGACATAAGGTGGATTAGTTTAATAATAAAAAAAATAAGAGAGTACTAATAAAGCAGTATTCTCCTGCATAACTAAAAGAGAAAACTATTCCCTTACAAATATTTTTAACAAACACTAATTATATTATAATTGCCCTTTCCTTCTTCCTAGGGCTGAAAAAATGTATAGCAATTTCAATACTGAGTTTTTAAGAATAGCTGACTAGTTCTATGCTTCCAGTTGGCCTACAAGCCTGCTGAGCCAAATAATGCTCTGAACAGTGGCAAATAGATCTGGAGGAACATGTTATATATGCTGCCTCTGGAGGCACCTTATTCATTAGTTCATTCATTAATAAGGCTAATGAATATGCTTACTAATTAAAGCAAATTGTGGTTCTTTCCATGCAACAGGCTAAAAGTCTATGCTGCAGATCAGGGGATAAAAGAACTCTTTATGCATCGAAGAGATGTATAGAGACTTGATTAGGATCATTTCCTTACTAGTGACTTCTAGGGTTTTCGTGCCATTGCTCACATGTCATTGAAATTATATAAAACCTGTCTTGGTAAGAGTTATTTTGGCATAATGATGATGGTTGGATAACTCTCCAAGACATTATTCTTTGCTAGTAGAGAAATAACCTAAAACATTTTC